>LPNX010537814.1:132574-172574 GCA_001517045.1 Pseudotsuga menziesii | reverse complement strand
GCTCTGTGCTCTAGAAAAAAACCTCTGCCCTCAATGTGGCCAGAATCACATTTATATGAGCGTTCAGTCCCTGGGTAAGTAACGGTTCGACTCGTTTTACCATCACAGCTGTCATCTTCTTCATCATCGTTACAACCATAAACTAAAACTGAACCATGCAATCCTGCCAAATCACTGCACAAGCGTTATGTTACCATGACTTTCCATATCCCCGAACCGTTGCAACTAACTCCATGCACATGTTGACTCACAACACGTGGCAATGACCTCCACGCACAGGTGTTGCACCATACTAAACCACGCACCAAATGCAAACCGTGTAACCATTTGATGTCACCACTACTCCACAATTGTCGCAGCATTCGCGATATATGTGTCGTAGCAACCGTGACCACGTGGGATTTTCACGAACCATTCAAGGTTCCACTTAACGTTGCGCAAGCCAACTAACTGCGTGAGCATGTTACAACTGCGCGGGCCATGCGATAACCGCGCAGCCCAGTCCTCACACTATGTTTAGCATATGAGTTAAAAACATATGATTGATAACCATTGTACCATATTGGATCAATGTAAATGATTGAAGATGAATAATCCACCGGATCATTCCTCCCCATTGGAGAGATTTTGGACCACCAAAAGCTTGAATCATTCTACGAGTAAGTGAGGGTACAGCTCCCTCACCTTTCCAGTCTCCATCCATCTTGCTTTGCTAGGATGCATGCCTTTAAGCCCCACTCGAAGGTACTCAGCATTCCCCCTTCGTGAAATCCTTACATTTTTGTCAAGAATAACATCATCCTGCAAATCTTTCATCTATTCAGGTACCATATCATCAACTGAAGGAATCTATATGTTAGTTTCCTCATCCATGATCATAGGAGGCTCATACAGTTTAAGATTCTCAACATTGATAACTGAATAAATTTGCATGTATGGAGGTAAATTCAAGCGAAAAGCATTAGTGCCGATCTTTTCCAAGATCTCAAAAGGACCATACCTGATAGGCTTAAGCTTTTTACCTTCACCTTTCATTCTTTCTTTGGTGATATGTAACCAAACTCTGTCACCAACCTGAAATTGATGATCAACTCGATGCTTGTCATGCCTGGCTTTGTACTTTGCCTGGATTTTCTCCAACTGTTCCTGAATTGCCTGCTGCACCGCTTGGATTCTCTGAATGAATCTTAGAGCTTTATCTACATCATGATGTCCATCCACTGCATCTTTGCCAAACGAAAATTCGATCGGTGTTTTTGGCAGATAACCAAAACAAGTTTCAAAAGGAGATCTTTTCATGGAAGAATGAACTACATGATTGTAAGCATGCTGTATATACTGCAACTGCTCATCCCAAAGTTTAGGATGTTTACTACAATATCCCTTGAGTAGCTGAATCATGGTCCGGTTCACTACCTCTGTTTTCCCATCGGTCTGTGGATGAAAATCTGTACTTTTCTTAAGTTTAGTATCCATAAGCTCCCATAAAGTTGACCAGAATTCTCCTAAGAACCGGGAATCCCGATCAGATACAATAGACATGGGTAGCCCAAAATGTACCCAAACATTCTGAAAGAATAGTTGAGCTGTTTGTTCGGTAGTGATCTGTTTGCTACATGGCATTAAGATACACATTTTGCTGAATCTATCCACAACAACATATAGATAATCATGCCCTTTTCTAGACATAGGTAGTCCTCCTACAAAGTCCACAGAAATGCTTTCCCAGGGACGAGAAGAAACTGGAAGAGGTGTGTACAAACCCAATTTCCTATTGCTAGGCTTACTCGTTGCACACATAACACAATCCCTTATGTATTTAGCTACATTTTCTTGCATTTGAGGCCAATAACAGTGATTCTGCAATACAGACAATGTTTTACTTACACCAAAATGTCCTGCAATCAATGAACTATGTGCTTCTCGAATCACATGCACTCTCTCTTTCTCTGGAATACAAAGTTTACTGAGATGATACAAGAGTTGATTATGCACATAATAGTTCTCTTCCTGTTTACCATGTATTAGTGATGCATATACTTTCTTAAAATCTTTATCTTCTGCATACTGTTCAATATAACTTTCATGTGTTAATGAACTGTTTTGAAGAATGATTGAAGCATTTGTAGGGGGCCTTGATAACATGTCTGCTACCTTATTATGAATTCCCTTTTTGTACTTAATTACGAGATGAAACTGTTGTAAGAATCCCATCCATCTTAAATGCCTACTTTGCTGTACTTTAGTTTGAGATTGCAGATATTGAAGTGGTTGATGATCAGTATGTATGACTATTTATTTTCCCATGATATAATGTTTCCACTTCTTCACACTCTGTACTAAAGCATACAACTCTTTCTCATAATTCGGATAGTTACTTATTGCAGTAGAGAACGTTTTTGAATGGTAATAGACTAGCTTCCTCCCTTGCATCAAAACGGCTCCCATGGCAAACCCGCTGGCATCGGTCTCGATCTCAAATGGCTGCTGCAAATCTGGCAACATCAGAATTGGTGCGGTGCTAATCCTTTCCTTCAAAGTGTCGAAGGCTCTCTGATGCTTGCCTCCCCACTGGAAAATTTCCTTAATGCTTGTCAACACATGTAATGGAGCAGCAATGGAAGAAAACCCAAAAATCAATTTTCTCCAATACTGAACCGCACCCAAAAAACTTCTGATTTCAGTAACGGTGTTAGGCCGTGTCCAGTTTACAATGACAGCAACCTTGGCTGGGTCCACTCGCAGGTGGCCTCCACCAATAATATGGCCTAGATATACTAAAGAAATTTTAGCAAACTCACATTTAGACATTTTTACATAAAGCTTCTCCTTCCATAGTACATCTAAAATTTTCTTCACATGTACAATATGTTCCTCCCAAGTTTTTCTAAACGCCAGGATATCATCTAGATATACAATTACAAAATCATTAATGAATGAACGAAAGACATCATTCATGACCTGCATGAAAGTAGCAGGTGTGTTACAGAGCCCGAAAGGCATCACAAGCCATTCATACAAACCCTGTTTTGTTTTAAACGCTGTTTTCCAGGCATCATTTTCAGCAACACGGATTTGATGATACCCACTACGCAGATCCAATTTTGTAAAGTAAGTTGCATGTTTCAACTGATCAAGCAAATCATCAATGTGAGGAAGAGGATACCTATTTTTAATGGTGATTTTGTTAAGGGCCCTATAGTCGATGCACATCCTCCAAGACCCATCCTTCTTCGGAACCAAGACTATAGGAGAGCCACAAGGATAAGTGCTGGGCCGGATGACCTCCTTCTCAATCAGCTCCTGAACCTGCTTCTTGATTTCCTCATTCTGCATTACAGACATTCGGTACATAGCTATGTTCCCGAGTGGCACATCCTACTACAAATGTATCTCATGCTGAATCTCTCTCTTTGGTGGTAACCCCTTCGGATCTTGAAGCAAATCGTCATACTCAGAAATGATTTTAATCAGTTCAGATTTATGCTTAGGGTCACACTCTTCAAAAGATTTAGAGATCTCATCATTTTTCACCTTAACGATCATTAACACAAAATTCTTACTAGCATTTACCAGCCTCTTCATTTGTCCTACAGAAACTATTGCTAGATTTGTTTTTGTCTTATGTGCTCGTACAATATATTCTACACCATCTTTAAAAGGATGATACTTATTCTGCTCTCTATAAAAGATTGCTTTCCGGTCATACAAATATGGACTCCCAAGTACAATTCCACAAATGTCAAGTGGTACTACATGTAGTTCTACCTCATCCATGAACTTTTCAGTGATTGTAAATTTCAAAACACATTTCTTTGTAACTTGTAATTGTGTATCATTAGTAACCCAACCAAGAGGATAGGGTTTTTCATGAGGCATGGTAACTAAATGCAATTTCTTAACCACTTCTTCTGATATCAAATTTACTTGTGAACCACTATCAAACAATGTATCAATATTTGTGTGATTTGCAAAGACACGAACATGAAACAGTGCACTTCTATTTTTATCATTTTGCTTAGAAGTAGATGGCATATTTGTACTTGCACTAGAACTTGATTTTGCATCAATGGGAAGTGAGATACCTTTATTCATACCCTGGATGCCGACAGCTGTAACCTTTATTTCATCACCTGAGTCAGATCCCAAGTCTTGAATAACTGCTGCAGTAGCTTTTGCTTTGCCTTTATCTTTGTTTCCTCCGTACTTCTTTGGCCTTAACTCCGGATGAATTTTCCAACACTTAGAGACATCATGTCCCTTCTGACAATGCGAACATGTAGGCGTTTCACCCTCTTTTTTAAGAGTATCCATCTTCTTTTTTCCCTTCGATTTGCTGTCAGTTTTAAAGGATTTCTTCACAAAAGTATCATTCGCATGCTTACCCCTAGCTTCTAAATGTGTAGCTTGAACACATACATCATCCAAATTACTGGGGTTAAACATCAACAAAGTATGTCTCAAATAAGAATGCATGCCACCAATGTACTTAAGAAGAGTTTCCTATGTATCTAATGAAACATTCAATGCAATAGCCCTCTTTCTAAATTCATGAGTATATTCCTGAATGCTTTGTCCTTTAGCTTGTCTAAAAGTTTTCTAGCTCATTATTAATTGTTGCATGTGCCCTAAAGGATAAAATTGCTTCCTTAATACTTCAATGAAATCATTCCAAACTGAAATAATTTTACCGTTCTTTTGAAGATCTTGCTGAATCTTGCTCTCCCACCAGGTAAGAGCCATTCCACTCATTCTCAAAGTGGCCAATTGAATCCTAGAAGGGTCATCAATAATGCCCTACACCCTGCAATATACTTCAAGCTGCTTGATCCAATTGTCTAACTTTTCAGCATCTAAATCTCCATTATAAATTGGTAACTAAAACTTTACATCCAATTTGAAATAAGGCATATTAGGATTTGCATTACTTGAGTGAGAAGTATGAGAAGAAGAGAAAGTTTGATTAGTTTCAGGAGGATCACCATCACCTCCTACTCCTTTACCCTTTTATTCCTTCTTCACTTCTGCATCTTTGGATGAAGATCCTTCTTCTTTCTTCTTCCTTTCTGCTCGCTCATTGAGTAGAATTTCCATCATGGCTTTCATGCTGATAAAAGCCTCCAAGAACTAAGTTTCGGGAATAACAGGTTTTTCCCATTATGTATGTCCTTCTTCTTCCCCTCGTGGAGAAGACATGGTTCTTGAGAATTTTCTCCTTGATCCAATCTCAGGATCTCCTTCAATTAATTCTCCTTCACCAAGCTTTATCCTGGACCTAGTAAGCATTCACAAACTTGCACAAGCAGTTAACCTGCTCTGATACCATAACATGATCCGTCGGATCTCAACTTGAGTGCATTAAAAGTTTATTTAAAGAATACATTTATCACTTTACTTAATTCATGAAGTAGCATTAATAGCAATGGAATGCTTAAAGATAGAACTGAAAAGCAAACTGAAACAGAAAGGAGAAAACAACAGTGATAAACAGATATAAAGAAGAAACACAGAATCAGAGAGTCACAACAGAAGTTGATAACGGAGTTCACCCCCTCCACTGGGCTATGTCTCCAGGTCCCTCTCCAATTGGTAGCGATCCAATTAATCTTTTTAAAAATGGTACAAAAATGGTTCTGGAATCAACTTCAACAACTGTAAACAGAATGCTGTACAAAGTCTTCAAGACCTCTCTTCTGGAAATTACAATTAGCCTTCAAAAGGCAAAGAAAGCTAAAGTATAACAGAGAATTTCGACTTCTACAAAAAAACATCTAACAGAAACACGATGCTCTGTGCTCTAAAAAAAAACCTCTGCCCTCAATGTGGCCAGAATCGCATTTATATGAGCATTCAGTCCTAGGGTAAGTAACGGTTCGACTCGTTTTACCATCACAGCTGTCATATTCTTCATTATCGTTACAACCATAAACTAAAACTAAACCATGCAATCTCGCCAAATCGCTGCACAAGCATTATGTTAACATGACATTCCATATCGCCGAACCGTTGCAACTAACTCCATGCACATGTTGACTCACAACAAGTGGCAATGATCGCCATGCATAGGTGTTGCACCATACTAAACCGCGCACCAAATGCAAACTGCGTAACTGTTTGATGTCACCACTACTCCACAACTGTCGCAACATTCGCGATATATGTGTCGCAGCCGCCGTGACCGCGCAGGATTTTTACGAACCATTCGAGGTTCCACTTGACGGTGCGCAAGCCAACTAACTGCGCGAGCATGTTACAACTGTGCGGGCCATGCGATAACCGCGCAGCCCAGTCCTCGCACTATGTTTAGCATATGAGTTAAAAACATATGATTAATAACCATTGTACCATATTGGATCAGTATAACTTATTGAAGATGAATAATCCACCGGATCAACAACTGACTCAAAGTTAAAAGGAGGTGGAGATATAAATACTTGTTGTGGTAGTATAAGGTGGGGCACAATTATATTGACCATGGATTTCAAAGAACCCTACTAAAATTCCAAATCCAATATGTTTTTGCACATGACCAAGATGAAGGTGGAGACCTATTTCTCTAATTCCTTGAGCTCCAATAACTATGTGGTAGTTTCCACTATGCGTTCATCCCTAACACAATTATTTCCCTGCATTTTCCTATTTAACTCCTCCTACCATTAAGTCCACCAAATTGGGCAATTGATAACATTGTATTGTGCCTCTATGCCACTCTCATTCACAACTAGGATTTCCTTTATGAGCCTCTTTATCTTCTCAAAAAATGCAACATGTGCACCTATGGTTTTAATGGCCCATGGTGAGTAAGGAGAGGAGAGAGCTCTAGTCCATGAAATTCAAGAAAACCACCACAAAATACTATTAGAGTGTGGCCAAATCTTACCTAGAAAACTAACCTCCTTCTATTGACATTGTTGCATTGCGACAAAGGTCAATAATAGGGGAAATATTTAAAAATGGATGTCATTCCATAACCATCTGGATATTAAACCCACACTTACTCCCATTAACCCATCATGTTGTTCATCAATTAACGTATTGATGAAGGAGAAATGTGGTGCAATGGATATTGTGGGAGTATTAACTCCCTATTGTTAAAGTTGCAAAATCACAAGTAATTCTCCAATCCAATCTTGTGGGTCAGGATTGGTCCTCATTTGTTGAGGTACATTGCCTTAGGGATCTTGAATTGGGCTCAAAAAACTTGGACTAGGTGCTTGAATTGTACTCAAGAATGAATAATCCTTATGTGTAAAGGTTATTCCTCATGTGTTGATGTGAATGATTCAATATGTCAAAGTGATGATGTTGTATAGTCTTGTTGAACAAGACTAAGGACTTGTGTGTCAAGTCGGATCCTTGTGTGTTGAGGTAGAACTCATGCTTAGAGGTAATGCTTTGCATGTTGAAGCATGAATGATGTGTGATGTATTACTAACCATGGTCACTCGATATGGATAAGATATAAAGTCTTTTCTATATATTGGCCACCTGTAGAGTGAATTACTTTAGCATATGACCACTTGGAATGATAGTGATATAATATGATCACATCATTGGACAAGTATCCTTACTATAATTGATATGATAGATAAATAAAATTGGAACATGTGAACCATGTAGATAATATAAGAGATAAAGATAAATATGCATTGAGAATAGAGAGAATTTGAATTCCTCATGATAAAGACTTCAGTGAATTAAGGAGAAATTGAATTGTTAAAATCCAAGTAAATATTAACAAGGATTACTAGTGTTAACTAACAAGAGCTCAAGTTGATCAATTCAGTGATGTAATCAAGAAGGAGTTCAATTAAAAGAAGTTAACTAAGTTTCAATAAAGAAGAATGAGTTAACTAAATTGATTTGTATGATTACCCTTTACGTGAACTAAAAGACGACCTTTAAGTGGCAACACTTGAGTTAAACTAAAAGATGACACTTGAGCTACAACAATTGCATGACGACACTTGAGTTAGCATCCTAACTAAGTGGTTTAGGTTATATTTGTATAGTGAGTTCATCATGAGGTTAGAAGATAATTAGATGAGCCATGTTTGAGTCAAAATCAATCTGATTATTTAGTGTTTAATGAGACAAGGGAAAAAGTGTGAATTGGTGTGAGGACCTTGTCCATTAGTGCAGAAACTACGATTTGAATTGTGCACTAGATGCATTAGTGTAGAAACTATGAATTGAACTATGTGTGGGGCATATAGTTGGTATATTATATTCTCTCTTTCTTAGTGATTGCACCTAGGGTGCTTGGTACTTATCTCTTATTTAGCACAAGGGGTTTTGAATGTAATCTACAATTGTAAAAGACATTCTCTACTATCTATCATTGTACTAAGGAGATTTGATGGGGCTTTTCTCCCTTATTGTTTTGAGATATTTCCCCGGGATACATATTTTGTTATGTGTGAATGCTTATGGGTATCATCGTTCAATTGATTCCAAGTACTCAAATATTCTGCAAATTAATATTGAATATCAAAGCACAACGAAATTCAACATGGTATCAACCTAGATTAGGGCGTGAAGGAGCTAAGTTTTGTAAGAAAGCTTGATCCTACATTAATCCTGAGTGCTAGAAGTTGAGCACATTACTTGAAGAACAATGTCCTCGATCTTAGTGAGTCCGAAAGAACGATTTGAAGTAACTTTGAACTTCAACACTTAGAAGGTTGGGATTCTGAACATCCTGGAAGAGAATGACCTTGACAGGATACATATCCAATGTTGTGGAAGAGCCTACTACTAATACAGGGTGCAATGCTTTCAAGAATAAACAATCCAAAGCTAATAAGATCATCAATGATTCAGTGAAAGACAATTTGATGTCGGTGATTACGCCATTGAATACTGCAAAGGAGTGTTTCGAAACTTCAAAAAATCTTTATGAGAAGAAGAATCCTAGTCAAAAGAGGACATTGAAGAACAAGCTTCGGAATTATGAATATGGAGAAGGAAGAGACATTTACTTCTTTTTTTACAAATATTTCTCAAGTAAGAGATCAACTCATGAGAATTGGAGTGACGGTCGATGATGATGATCTTATTCAAACTGCTATCGATGGTCTCCCATCCTCATTGGAGAAATTCTTGTCCATTGTTAATGGTAGATAGGTGAAACCAAAATTTGAGAGACTGTGGCATGATTTCCTCCAAGAAGAAGGAAAAATACAAAGAAAGACTACTTCCTCTAAAGAAGAAAACCTAAGACACTTTCGGTAAGGATGACGAGAGGAAATATATCCTTCTCTCATAAGAAGTTTACTTATCAAAATGAAAAGGAATTCAAAAAGAAATTTGATTAGTATAAATTCAGTTGATTCAATTGCATTAAGAAGGGTAATTTTCCTTTAGAATGATGGAAGAAAAGAAAAGGAAAGAATCACGCATCTACTGTTGATGTTAATGAAGATACTTCGCCAAATAAATCAAGGAATTCAGAAGATTGTGACCGTAAAAAATAGTAAATATTCCTTTAAGTGCATTAATGATTTCATAATCTCTATATGACGAGATTGGCATTGGTGATGTATGAAGACCTAGTTTGCAGTGAGATTCCGTCAAGAAAGAAGATAAATATATAAGGACTCTAGTAATATCTGCAAGGAGGAAGAGGTCAAGAGGGATCCCACAAAAACAATGAAAGAAATATTTGTATTTTGATTATCAATTGATCTTGTAAATCAAATATAAACTTTTTTAAACATATTCTTCCTTACAGTGTTATGCAAATCCGTACTCCTAGAATAATAAAGTATGAGCATATGTTATAGTTTTATTATTATTTAAGAACAATAATCTCATGTAGTACATATTATGATTGAGAATCATGTATTATTGCATAACATTCCATAAGATATGGATGGATGTTGTGTTGAAGCATTGTCTAAAATGTTTACATAATTGTGTGAACTATTGTTACATTGAAATGTTCATATGATTGAATTTCATGATCATGCAATGTTGCTAAGCATTTGAATAAATTTTACTTGTAGGGAAAGTCCTTAAGTTATGACCTAAATGAGAAGAAAGACAATTATTGTATGTTAAGTCATTCTAGTTGTAGATCCCAAAGGAGAGAAGGATTCTCTAAAATGGAAAGCTTCTAGAGCTGATATGCGGGTTCCTATGTTTCTATGGGAAAAAGTACCCAACACTACTATTTATATTCACAAAAGAAGAACTCATTCTATCGTGGAAGAAAAGAATCTAGAAGAAGTTTTCACTGGTGAAAAACGAGATGTTGGACACGTGAATATTTTTGGTTGTCCTATTTATATTCATGTGCCAAAAGATAAGAGGAAAAATATGGAGCCATCTGGAAAGAAAGGGACCTTTTTTTTGTTATAGTGAATCATCGAAATCCTACATAATCTATGTACGATGGAAAAGACACATTGAAGTCAGTAGAGATGTGGCATTCCATGAAGAGGTTTCCTTCAAACGCTCTAGAGAACTTCAATGTGATTCATACATGGAGGAGCATGAGACTCCCATGATGGAGCACCATCAGGAAAATATGGAGAGTGAAGAACACCTAAAATATATTCAAGAAATGTTGCACAGATGATTCACATCAATGATTTGGAACCATCCACCTATGAAGAAGCTTCTAAGAAGCAAGTATGGAAAGATGTCATGGTAGAGGAATACAAATCTATTATGAATAATGATGTTTGGGAAGTGTTTCCTAAACTTGAAGGGAAGTGCATAGTAAGTTCCAAGTGTCTTTATAAAATAAAAGATGCAGTCGATGGAAGTATTGAAAAGTATAAAGATAGATCTGTTTCCCGTGGTTTCTCATAGAAAGAAATTTACTTTCACATGCATAATCAACACCCATCTCTTCAATGATGCATGTTCATAGAAATGTTAGAGGATGGATTAACCCTCATAAATGTCAATTCTTTCATAGGATGGGTGTAAATAATGATTCTCCCCAATTTACCATCATATAACCCTTGTAACACCCCGGTTTTGACCCCGTTTTACATTAATATACATGATACACATATTGTAAATATTCATGGTGCAGAGCTAAAAGAAAAGGCCCCACCATGATTTGGTTATGTTATGTTTTGGATTGAAATGGTCACCGATGGTATATCGGGACATGCATCATACATATTAAATTGTGACGTCATGTAAATGTGCATTTAAATTAATAACCCATCCAACTATGTTCACTACAACTAAATTGAGAAGGGGCATGATTCCAAAGGATAAGGAAAGGGGAATGTTGAGAATTGAGTCATGGGGGAAATCCATGTGTCACCACCACCCTGTTTGTTCTTTTTGTTAGTTGGGACAGCAATTGGTTGGTAGGAAAACCACCATCATGCCCACACCCCTCACTCTCTCCCCATGACGCAGTTGTTGGTATATCCACTCACCAGATCACAAGTCTGTTCGTCTCCTCTCACGTGAGCTGAGATAAAAGGTTCCACTTTTCATTGAAGAAGGTCCGCCTTCCTTCTTTCTCATTGATTGCTAGACAGTTGTGTTCATCCTCATGATTGCTTAGAAGTTTTGGGTATCTTTTCCCATCAATTTCAGACTGCGTATGGTTTTGTTATGTCCATCGTTGGTTTGAAGGCCTGCGGATCGATTTCTTTCCTCTGTTCATGCAGAGTTTGGGTCTTTTTCCACCATTTCCAGGCTGCATAATGTTCTATCATTTTCCATCGTTGAATCATGAGCGAAAGACTGCTACTCTATTGCTGGGTCGTGATCATAGTTTTCTTCCACATTTTGTTTAGCTGTGTCTTTTTCCATCCCTCACAATTTGGGAGTTTTGTTCTCTTCCCATTTTTCAGTCTGTGCAATTACCCTAGCGATTGTATTAAGAATCGGTGTTGAGGGTTCATAGTGTTGCGGACTGCTGGTTGTCCATGAATGATTGATTGTGTTTTCCCTGTAAAGCTTGTCTAGTTGCTTGGCTGCTTGCATGCAACGGTTTTGTCCACAGATTTCCTTGGAGTGGGAATGAGGACCTGAGATGCTTTATAAACCAGGTGGTTGAGAACCACACAGACAGAGCCGCTGAGCTAGTTTTCTTCTCCACAACCCCTGAATAGCACTGGAAGGGAGATCAGGGTCTGAGGGACTGCGTTGCAGAGAAAGGACCGATTTCGTTGTGTTGGGTGTGTGTGGGTGTTCTAGAATCTAGTCTAGTTTTGGTGTCGGTGCACCAGCTTAGTATCAGCCTTTCTCAGGTCCTAGATGTTCTGATAAACCCAACCTTGTTGGCTTGGCTAATCTGTTGTTCGCCTGATAAACCCAACTGTGTTGGCTTGGCTGAATTGTGTACCCTAGTGGTGTTGTTATCCTTGGCTATGTAAGCCTGTTACTTCCTTATTCCTTGGGGAATCATGCCTAGCTCGGGGGTGGCAGCGTTGCTGAGAGATTAAGGAGCACGCGGGCCTATGGTTGGGTGGAATGTTGCAGCGACATAGATAGTTGTGGAACAAGTTCTCTATAAAGATAAGTACTCTTGCCTAACTTGTGTCTGCAATTATATATATTTACCATTGATGAATTAGGATATACATGTTAAATGTTGACCTATATATGCATGAATGTTGATTGTTATGTTTTGCTTCCATTGTGTATATGAAAGATTATGCTTGAAAAATGTTTTATGTTTTTAAGTTTCATGCTTTAGCATTATATGTATGTATGTTCATGTTCATGGGGCTAGATGTCTAGATGATTTGATGTATAGTACCGTCCTCTTTGTTGGTCGAAGGGTTGGGGATGTTACAGTGTGGTATCAGAGCTCTAGTTGCAGCGTGGTCCTGAATGGGCCATGAGAGATCATATAGCAGAGGCAGGTTGCCCTCTGCCCAGCAGCAATCAGAAAATTTTGGCAGGAAAACGCAGAAAATTTTTCTAAGTGCCAAAACTATCGGCCCATCGAAAGACTTAGTGACAAGATCTTTCGATGCAGCAGGCACTTAGTGGGAAGGCCACCCGACGGACGGTAACCGAAAAAACTTTGAAATTTTTTCTAAGTCCAACCATCGACGATCGGTGGAAGATAGTTGTTCTCGTCACCGATGGTTAGATAGGGAAACTACTGATGAACCTTGGCATAAATTAGTTGAATGAGTTGCCACCGTTGCGGATGGCTAGACCACTATGCTTCTGACGCACAGAGCCTACGACGGCCGACGTCGGGAAATTTTGGAAAATTTGCCTAAGTGTTAAAAATCATCGACGATCGGTGCCACTATGATGAAGTGATCACCGAAACATCGACGGAGGTTAGCAGATGATGCGTCCGTCATTGCAACTACTTAAAGGACTATCCTTTCGACGGATAGATCCTCTGACCGCCGATGCCGTGGAGAGAAGACGTTTCGGCAGCGAAATTTTTTTTTGAAAATTTCCCTAAGTAACGAAATCATTGGCCATCAGAAGATGATAGTGGTTTGTGTGCCCGCCGTCGCGGAAGCCTAGAGCACTAGTCTTCCGACGAGGAAGGGTTCTGACTCCTGATACCGATGTGATTCAGCTCATCAATCGAAAAATATTAGTGGTATTCATCGCTAGTGGAAGGAATTAGTTGAATGGATTGCTGCCATTGCGGGTGACTAGGGAACTAACTGTTCTATGCAGCAATTGCTAGTCGTTCCGACAACTGACGCGATAGAAGAAAGTGAAAGTAAAAGAGAAAAAGTTTTGAAATTTTTTATAAGTGTTGATTTCGTCAGCTATCAGAAACTCTTAGTACTATTCATCTCCGATGAACATTGGAAGGAACTAGTGGATCAAAGCGCCACCGTTGCGGATGCCTAGTGCACTAATCCTTCGACGCATACAGGTTCCACTAGCCGAGGCCGATGTGTTTCAGTTGCTGATCGAAGGAGAATAGTCGTTGTCATCGTTGACAGAGTCAGAAGCTGTGGAAGACATAGTTCGACATAGTCCGACTACGGGCCGGGACTAACCGTCCGATGCGTAGGACACCCAACCGTCGAAAGAAGAAGAAAGTTTCATAAATTTGTTTAAGTGTTGAAATCATTGACGGAAATTAGTTGATTGAGCGCCCACCGTTGCGGAGGGCTAGACCACTATACCTCCAATGGAGAGTTGATCCGATCGCCAATGGCGTAGAAGTTCCCAAATTTTCTAAGTGTTGACTTCGTCGGCCATTGAATCATGTTAGTTTTATTCATCGCTGAACAATGGAAGGGATCAAAGTTGATGAGCCGCCATTACGGCTGCTTAGTCGACTATCTCGTCGACTAACTTGTCCTCCAGTCACCAATGCCGAAGTGGTAATGAACAGTAACCCCGGGCGACGGGGATAAACAGTGGATGACCGGCGTTGGGCAGGGGAAGTTTTCACCGATAGGAAAGAAAAGGATCGACGAAAAATAGTTGATTGGTTTGCTGCCGTTGTGGACGCCTAGAAGACTAAGAGTCTGCTGCCACAGTGGGATGACGCTTCGATCGACGGCAAAACTGTGATCCACGGAAACTATAAAGGGATTGTTGGCTATCGTTGTGGAGGGATAGACCATTGCAGGTCGATATGATGGAAGGGGATAGACAAGCGACCCATAAACACAATGAAGGATTTAGAAGTTTCAACCACTGAAACGCCTGATCAGCAGTAATTGACATTGTCGATCGGAAGCCTAGTCAGGTTGCCATGGAAATCATAGTAATATTTATTTCCATCGTTGCGGCTGCTTAAGCAACTGCGCACCCGATGAACAATTGTTTTGCTCGTCGATACATATCAGAAGTCTAGTTGTTTTTACCACCGTAGAATTGGAAAAATAGCTGGAAAGAGGTCTGATTGGGCCTAAGAAAATTTGGGTTTTTCAGAAGAATTTCTCAGTAGTTTTTAGAGCAGTTTTCGACTGTCTTTCAGTCAGTTTTCAGCAGACTGTCCGTGGTTGTAGAGCTGAATAAGAAATAGAGAAAATTCTTTGTTTTATCATAATTGTTGTTTTATGAAAATTCCAGAAGAAAAAGGTAAGTAGTTTTTATTTATATTAATGTTATGCATCTAACAGTTTGTCACTAACACATTTGCAGAACTATAGAGCAGTACTCCAGAAGGAACAGTGTGGTAAGGCAAGAGGTGGTTCAGTCATGAGAACCCATGATGGGTATGATGCTCAAGATTCTTACAAGCGAGCAGAAGATGCCATGGGAGAAAATGTATGTAATAGAAATGATGACATAGAGTCTAATGGAAGGAGATTCCAAGGGACATTGTTTGAGGTTGCAGCCACCATGAGAAGCTTGGTTAAAGTCCAGGAAGAGCAGCACTAGTTGAATGCTGCCATATTGGAAAGCTTGACAGACTTTCAGAAAAAGATAGAATTTGGATGAGGTACATCAAGGCCAGAAGGCAGTAAGAGTAGCACTAGGATAAGAAGAAGGACTTCCAGTGGATCACCTGACTCTAAAGAATCCAGTGGGGATACAAGTTCATCTTTTCATAAGAAAAGAAGAAGGCACCATAGGGATCGCTCTCGATATGAATTTAGGAAAGCTAAACCTCTTACATTTGATGGTGAGATAAAGACGGGACAAGAAGCTGAAGCTTGGCTTCTTGGGATAAAGAAGTACTTTCAGGTGCAGGATTATTCAGGAAACATGAAGGCACGAGTTTCCATATTCAACTTGAATGGAAGGGCATCCATTTGGTGGGAACACTTCAAGCAGGTAAAGAATATCAGTGAGAGAAAACTAAAGTGGAAACAGTTCAAGAAGTATTTCAAGCAGAAATATCTCTCTAACAGATATTATGATGACAAGATCAAGGAGTTCCATGAGCTGAGATTGGGACAGCAAACCATGGATGAATATGCAAATAAATTCTTGGAATTGTTGAGGTATGTCTGGTACATCAAAGATGAAAAAGTGAAGATCTAGCGGTTTCTAAGTGGATTGCCTCAAGCTTACAAAGATAGAATTGAGTTCTATGAGCCGAGAACTCTCGAAGAAGCAATAAGAAAAGCTGAGTATTGCTATGAGCAAAGCAAAGGTAAACCTGATTACCATAAGGCATGGAAGGACAAGAAGAATGAGAAGTTTGACCAAAGAAAGAAAGGTTTCAAACCTTCTAGATTCAGAAATCAACAGAAGTAGCCATCCCAAGCCGCGAGTAATCCAGTTGGAGTGACAGGTGGAAAGCCTAAAGAGCCACATCAGAATATTGGTCCACTAAAATGTTGGAAATGTGAAGGACCTCACTTGTGCAGATATTGTCCACTTGAAAATGAAAGTGCAAGGCCAGCTTATAACATTCAGGAAGCAGAAACAGTGGGTCAAGTAGCAAGGGCAGTCCCTAGAATTTATGCAGCACCGAAGGACCACCAGGCAGATCATCAGTCAACTGTGGTTGAAGTTACAGGTAAGATTGTTGAACAATCCATTTCTATTTTGATTGACCCTGGTTCTACTCACAATTATATCACTCCTAGGGTAGTGGAGAATTGTGCTTTTAAGAAGGTAAAGCATAAGAAACCTTGGTTAGTTCAACTAGCCACTGGGACTAAGAGAAAAGTCCGTGACATGGTAGAGAGATGTCCATTGGTCATGAATGGATTGAACACTTGTGTAGATATGAATGTTCAACCGCTTGGTTCCTACGATGTTCTCATTGGAATGGATTGGTTAGAAGCTCACCAAGTGAAGATTGACTGCTATAGCAAGACTTTCGAATGCATGGATGAAGAAGGAAACCCAGTAGTTATGAAAGTAATTTTAGTAAGACAGGTTTCAGCAATGCAGTTGAAGAAGTTCTGTAGGAAGTGTTGCCAGTTGTATGCAGCTCATATTCTGAAACCAACATGAGATGAGACTCCTAGGTTGGAGGACTATCATGTGTTACAGGAATTGAAGGATGTGTTTCCTGATGAGATTTCGGGGCTTCCTCCACAGAGGGACATTGATTTCACCATTGAACTTGTGCCAGGAGCAGCACTAGTGTCCAAGACACCCTACAGGATGAGTACACCAGAGATGCTAGAGTTGAAGATGCAATTGCAAGAGTTGTTGGAAAAGAAGTATACCCGACCGAGTGTGTCTCCTTGGGGAGCATCGGTTCTGTTTGTAAAGAAGAAATATGGTACACTCAGGTTATGTATTGATTACAGACAGTTGAACAAGGTTATTGTGAAGAATAAATATCCTTTGCCTAGGATTGATGATCTCTTTGATCAAATGAGAGGAGCAAAGGTATTTTCCAAGATTGACTTGAGGTCTGGTTACCATCAGGTGAGGATCAAGGATGAAGAAATTCATAAGACAACCTTCAGAACAAGGTATGGACATTATGAGTTTGTAGTGGTACCATTTGGTCACGCAAATGCACCAGCTACATTTATGTGCCTTATGAACAGTGTCTTCGGTAAGTATTTGGACAAGTTTGTTCTTGTTTTCCTTGATGACATTCTTGTTTATTCTAAGAATGAGGAAGAGCATGAAGAGCATTTGAGATTGACATTGCAATTGCTCAGGGAACATCAACTGTATGCAAAGCTAAGCAAGTGTGACTTCTACAGAGATAGAATTCAGTACTTGGGTCACATTATCTCAAAAGAGGGTATATCAGTAGACCCTGAGAAGATCGAAGCCATTATGAATTGGCCTACTCCAAGAAATGTGATGGATGTAAGATATTTTATGGGACTTGCAGGATACTACATGAGATTCATTGAAGGATTTTCCAAGGTTGCACATGCCATCACTTCTTTGCAAAAGAAGGGGATGAAGTTCGAATGGACTTCGAAGTGTGAAGAAAGCTTCCAGCGGTTGAAGAATCTTCTCACCAGTGCACCAGTATTGAAAGTTGCAGACCTAGAGCACCCTAGAACCTAGAGAAAGATTTTGTGGTATGTGCCGATGCATGCAAACAAGGGCTTGGAGGAGTCATTATGCAGGAAAACCACGTGGTATGTTATGAGTCAAGAAAGCTGAAGGAGCATGAGAAGAACTATGCCACTCATGATATCGAGCTTGTAGCCATAGTACATGCTCTCAAGATGTGGAGACATTACTTGATGGGTAGAAGATTTGAGCTCAGAACAGATCACTGTGGACTGAAGTATTTGTTTGATCAGCCTACTCTGAATGCTAGGAAAGCAATATGGCTGGAATTTTTATGTGAGTTTGATTTCGAAATCAAGCACATAAAAGGAAAAGAGAACAAGGTAGCTGATGCACTTAGCATGAAGGTACAGGAAATGCATGTGGCATCTCTTAGTATTTTCCAATCAGAATTAAGGTAGCAGATTGTTAATCATGTTGCCAGAGATGAATTGTATGAGCAGGTAAAAGAAAAATTGCAACAACAAAGTATTGAGAAGAGGTATGAGAGATATAAATTGGAAGAAGATGGACTTCTCACTTTTAAAGGCTGAATTTATATTCCGAATGTAGCAGATTTGAGGAGAGTTGTTATGGATGAAATCCATCAAGCTCCATATTCTGGACACCCAGGATATCAGAAGACAATTTCTACAGCTAGAAAGAAGTACTTTTGGTGAGGAATGAAAAAGGACATGTCTGAATACATTTCAATGTGCATGAAATGTCAATAGGTAAAGGTTGAGCATCAACACCCAGCAGGATTGTTGCAACCTTTGCTAGTTCTGGAATGGAAATGGGAAGTTATTTCCATGGATTTTATTACAGGATTGTCGATGACTTGGAGACAACATGATTCCATCATGGTTGTGGTAGACAGGTTGACAAAAGCAGCACATTTTATACCAGTGAAGTCTACACATAAGACTGATGACATTGCAAAGATCTTCATGAAGGAGATTTTCAAATTGCATGGATTACCAAAGGCAATAGTTTCTAACAGAGATGTCAAGTTCACTTCCAATTTTTGGAAGGGGTTGTTTGCAGGTTTGGGCACAAATTTAAACTTCAGCACTGCATACCATCCTCAGATGGATGGGTAGATAGAAAGAGTTAATCAGGTGCTTGAAGATATGCTTCGCATGTATGTGATGGACAAACCAACCAAGTGGGAAGATTACTTACACTTGGTAGAGTTTGCTTACAACAATGGACAACAGGCATCCTTGGGGATGAGTCCATATGAAGCTTTGTACGGAAGAAGGTGCAAGACACCAGTGACTTAGGACAACCCGGTGAACAGAGTTGTGCTTGGACCAGAATTGCTTAAGGAAATGGAGCAAGAGGTTGCAAGGATCAGGAAGAATATGAAGGCAGCATGGGATAGACATAAAAGCTATGCAGATAAGCATAGGATGAACAGAGAGTTCGATGTTGGGGATCATGTTTACCTCAAAGTGAAAGCAAAGAAGAGTTCCTTGAAGCTTGGAAGTTGTGCCAAGCTGTCACCTAGATATTGTGGGTCGTTTTAAGTGCTTGAAAGAATAGGGCCTGTTGCATATAGACTTGCATTTCCTGCTAGTACTAGAGATCATAATGTTTTTCATGTTTCTTTGCTTAATAAATATGTACATGATCCTAATCATGTGATAAATTGGGATGTGATTCAGGTGGAACACGAGGGAGAGTTCCAAATCGAGCCAATGTGCATCCTCGACAAGAAGGTCACAATGCTCTGGAACTAAGCCATAGGGCAGGTAAAGGTGCAATGGGAGAATTACGGACCTGAAGAGGCTACATGGGAGTTGGAGGATGCCATGTGATTGGCACATCCATTTTTGTTCAATCCTGCGGAACGTTGAGGTGGTACCAGTGTAGCTTTTGTTCAAATTTTGCAAAGCATTGAGGACAGTGCTATTGAAGGGGGAGGGGAATGTAACACCCCGGTTTTGACCCCGTTTAGCATTAATATACATCATACACATATTGTAAATAATCATGGTGCGGAACTAAAGGCAAAGGCCCCACCATGATTTGGTTATGTTATGTTTTGGATTGAAATGGTCACCGATGGTATATCGGGACATGCGGCATACATATTAAATTGTGACGTCATGTAAATGTGCATTTTAATTAATAACCCAGCCAGCTATGTTCACTTCAACTAAATTGAGAAGGGGCATGATTCCAAAGGATAAGGAAAGGGGAATGTTGAGCATTGAGTCATGGGGGAAAGCCATGTGTCACCACCACCATGTTTGTTCTTGTTGTTAGTTGGGACAACAATTAGCTGGTAGGAAAACCACCACCATGCCCACGCCGCTCACTCTCTCCCCACAACGTAGCTATTGGTCTATCCACTCACCAGATCGGAAGTCTGTTTGTCTCCTCTCATGCGAGCTGAGATAAAAGGTTCCACTTTCCATTGCAAAAGGTTCGCCTTCCTTCTTTCTCACCGACTGCTAGACAGTTGTGTTCATCCTCATGATTGCGCAGAAGTCTTGGGTATCTTTTCCCATCAATTTCAGACTGTATATGGTTCTGTTATGTCCATCGTTGGTTTGAAGGCCTGTGGATCGATTTCTTTCCTCTATTCATGTAGAGTCTAGGTATTTTTCCACCATTTCCAGGCTGCATAATGTTCTGTCATTTTCCATCATTGAATCATGAGCTGAAGACTACTACTCTATTGCTAGGTTGTGACCATAGTTTTCTTCCACATTTTGTTTAGCTGTGTCTTTTTCCATCCCTCATAGTTTGGGAGTTTTGTTCTCTTCCCATTTTTCAGTATGTGCAGTTACCCCAACGATTGTATTAAGAATCGGTGTTGAGGGTTCATAGTGTTGCGGACTGCTGGTTGTTCGCGAATGATTGGCTGTGTTTTCCCTGTAAAGCTTGTCTAGTTGCTTGGCTGCTTGCATGCAGTGGTTTTGTCCACAGATTGCCTTGGAGTGGGAATGAGGGCCTGAGATGCTTGATAAACCTGGTGGTTGAGAACCACACAGACAGAGCCCCTGAGTTGGTTTTCTTCTCCACAACCCCTGAATAGCACTGGAAGGGAGATCAGGTTCTAAGGGACTGCATTGCAGAGAAAGGACTGATTTCCTTGTGTTGGGTGTTGTTGTGCCCCCCGCTCAACAGCCTTCTAAAATCGTTATTTCATCGAACAGAATCCCATTTTGTTCGATGAAATGTTTAAATTTTAAAAGGAATAAATTCGGCTACTGAAAGGAGGATTTTTCCTTGGCTATTGATTTATTGAAGTCAACATTTTTGAACAAACTTTGCAGGTTACATTCGATCAATGATATCAATATCTCTGAGTTACTGGTTTGGATGAATTGTAACTAGGGATGTTAATACATGAGTCTTCATGATCTTTGTGCTTGATGCTGTATATCCTAGTTGTGCAGGTTCTCTTAAAACATTAACACCGTTTCTGGTCGATTTCATTGATAAGGAATATTACTAAGGTCGTGTACCATGATCTTTATGCAGAATCGGGTAATGGTGATCAAAGGTTTGTCGAACTCTATAGAAGCCTAGATACATGATTCGCATGCCATATCCTAAAGTTTGTTAACCATTATTTGCACTGATATTAATTTGCATGTGATAATATGCAAAGGTATAATGTCGAGTTATATGATAATTCACCACCTTTGATGAATGAGCCGAACACATTATGGGGAATGATCTATGGCACGAGTCACACTCATCACGAATTCAGAGTGTTATTATGACACACGTACTTACCCTGCTGTCCACGTTTCAGCTCTCGTACCTATTCTTTGTTGTGGCTGTTTACCATTGGAGCACCGGTTATTACGTACACCTCGATCTTTCCTGTCATTTAAGTCAGGCTTGATTGAGATAACATTAGTATTTTAGGGTTTCAACCGTCATTTGCGTTTAGCACTCCGAGTAGTGATGGCTCTGCTCATGCCGAACCCGCAGGGGTTTCGCCTCCATTCACGTATGGCTTATCCTGTGTATTATTTACTACTGCTGAGTCTCGGTTCCAAGTGCTCTCAACCTGCTCTTCTGTCGTTAATACGGTGGTGGCATGTATTCTGTGCATGGTTTCGCGTTTATAAACAATCAGTAATGGCCCCTGTTGTGAGAGTCGAACCCTATGAGTTAACCCTGTTGAATTCAAACCCTGGGCTTTTGCAAAAGGTTAAAGATGTCGGGTGGCTACCATTCCTTGAGAAGTTCTCTGATTCTAATCCAGAGGTCACCAGAGTATTCGCTTTGTCCCTGGTAAACTATCAAGCCGAAGTTGGAGACTTGTGCTTACGGGTTGATGAGAATTCGATTGCAAATGCAACAGGTCTCCCTCTGTCTGGACAAAAGTGGTTCAAGTATCAGAGAATGGAGATTACGGAATGGAGGAGTCTATTGAAGAATCCGGCGCAGGAGGTTTCCTTTCGGACAGGAGTTGCAAGTAAGTATTTCCTCAAAGAATGGCGACCAGTGCTTGAGTTAATTCACAGGTATTTAACCTGCGAAGGTCGGTTGTCCTCGGCCTACGTATACCACCTTCGTTTGATGGCTGCTTTCATAGGATTCCCCATCAATCTCCCTTACTATCTTCTACACAGTTTGTTTAAAATGTCAAACGCTATAAAGAAGGGACCAAAACATGTAAGCCACAGTTTGTTTCACCACGGGCTAGTCCGTATGTTGATTGAGAATGAACTAATGAAGTCTGGTCGCTCATGGGAGTAGTTCTTAGAATCAAATGGTTTTTCAGGGTTTTGTCATTGTATGTTTGACAGTCCAGGTGACTGTAGCAAACATAAAAATTCAGGTTCGGCTTCTCTGAGCAAACCAACATCAAACCCTAGCCTTAAGAGTGTGGAACCCTCTCAGGCACCTAAGGGTGATCCAATCAACTCTCCTCATACATCTCTAGACTCTAGGCGTGCAAAGAAGGCCTCACCCCTGTCACCCGTCACCCCATCAAACGGTAGCGACAGAGTTGGAGATCGTCGAGGAAATCTACCTAGGTCCAAGTTGGTTAGAAGGCTAACCAGGAGCATGGCGAAAGCCAGGATGGCGCAAAACCCTGTGAATGTTAAGCTTCCAGTCGAAACTGTTGTAATTGATGAAGAGGAAATCAGTACTCCTTTACCTGTTAACGATGAGGTGATTCATTGTGATTTTGATACTGATCTAGCTGGACAAAATCACCCCGTAACTGCTGAAGGCATCTCTGAAAATCCTTCGCTGTCTGTAGAAGTTCAGCCTGTTCAGCCTGATATTGATATCACTCTTGATCCTGATAGTCCTTCAACAGTGGATAAGAAAGTTCAGGAGGTCCTAGTTGATAGTACGACTGATTCGGTTGTAAAAGAAAATCCTGTGAAAATAAATTCAGCTGTTTCTCCTAGAATTGGGGAAACTATTCACCCTATGTTCATTAGTTGTCTGTTAGACAAGGTTCGTCGAATGGAAGATAAGATGAACGAAATAGTAGCGAGTCGAGACTTATTGAGAGCTGATAATGAGGGTTTAAAAGTAAAAGTTGATGAAAGTAATCAGCATCTTGTGCGACTGAGGAACCATAAAAACAAACTTATCAGGCGGGTGCTTAAGTTACAGGATGAGAATGCAAAGAGCGAAGAAAAATTGCGTGAGCTCAATGCTCAGATCGCCTTAATGCAGTTTAAAGCTCCTCCACCAAGTCAACCTAGTGGAGTTAATATTCAGGTTTTCAACGCCCCAGTCAATCTGTAATATTTGGTGATATGTTGTTGTGTTGATCAAGGTCAGGTATTTGATTATTTCGAGTTTATTTGTTGATGATTTTATTTGCTATTATTTCAATTATGTTTTAATCATAATTCTTGTGTGTTGTGTCACAGGTAGTTACATGAATATCTCGTTTCTTGATTTTGAGGATTTTGGATATATTGGCGATACCTGTATTTCTGGAGACAAATCGATCTAGGACGGGTTGTATTACAGGTGCCACTCTTTTGTTTTCGATCCCATGTGATGGATGGAATAGTTGTGCGTTCGCTGAAAAAACGACATGTTCCACTTGTCGTTTTTTATTCGATATTAGTTAGGGATCACGATCTAGATTATTAGCTTTTGATAATGTTATTTTGGGAAAACTCAAAATGTATTTAAAGGGATGATAGTGAACATGAAAGGGGTCGATACTCTGGGGAAGCAAGAACAAAACTGCTGGTTCATTCTACCTGTGCCTCTAGGCAGTTACCTGTCAGTTGTTACAATGTTTGAACTGGTGATATGGTACACGCATTTACAGTTTTAATACTTTTTATGTGGCTTATAATATCTCTCAGTTTTGATATTTGCTTTCCTATATTATGATGTTTGTTATAATTTCCTTGATGAATTGTGCGAATATAATTTTATCAGGTATCGGTTGTTCCTGTTTTTAACTGTGTTGGTATGTCATGTTTTGTATTTAATAATTGATATTATTGTTACATAATGTGTAATGATGCTTGTATGATTTGCAATATTTGAATTTCTTTAAATATCAGCAAATGTTTACATACAGTGCATTTATCAACATCAGTTGGTTACAGGTTAAATTAATTTTTGCTCCTGATCAGGATAGGTATTAGATCAGAATTATATTTTATTTGTTTTCTGCTTGTTGTACTATCCGAAGAACTTTGTTGAGTTAGATCCTTTTCATTAAATACATTCAGTTTATCCTTCTATGTAATTACTGTATATCTGTATATAAATATAACATGACTTTGTAGCATACGAATCTTGTCCAGATTTATGTTTTATTTATGTATTCAGAGTTAATTGTTTTGAATGATTTTACTTAACAGTTTCCGTTACTTGTAATATATAACTTGGGTTAATCTTTGTAATTATAAGTATAGGATCGACACTAACTATCAGTAGCACTAATTGTAATAATTAGTCTTCTAGGATCCCAGGCCAATAGAGCCTTTAAACCTGTCGGGAGCGACTATTCCAAACAGCTAGGAGCCTGTTCTAAGGGTCCCGGACTGGGTCGTTTTCCCCCATTGCGGGCTTAGTCAAATACGCCCGTCAACAGGTGTGTGTGGGTGTTCTAGAAGCCAGTCTGGTTCTGGTGTCGGTGCACCAGCTTAGTATCAGCCTTTCCTAGCTCTTGGATGGCCTGATAAACACAACATTGTTGGCTTGGCTAATCTATTGTTCTCCTAATAAACCCAACTGTGTTGGCTTGGCTGAAATATATACCCTAGTGGTGTTGTTATCCTTGGCTACGTGTAAGCATGTTAGTTCCTTATTCCTTAGGGAATCATGCCTAGCTCGGGGGTGGCAGCGTTGCTGAGAGATTAAGGATCATGCGGGCCTATGGTTGCGTGGAATGTTGCAGTGACGTGGATGCTTGCAGAACAAGTTCTCTATAAAGATAAGTACTCTTGCCTAACTTATGTCTGCAATTATATATATTTACCATTGATGAATTAGGATATACATGTTAAATGCTGAACTATATATGCATGAATGTTGATTGTTATGTTTTGCTTTCGTTGTGTATATGAAATATTATGCTTGAAAAATGTTTTATGTTTTTAAGTTTCATGCTTCAGCATTATATGTATGTATGTTCATGTTCATGGGGCTAGATGCCCGGATGATTTGATGTATAGTAGCGCCCTCTTCGTCGGTCGGAGGGTCAGGGACGTTACGACCCTCCTCCATATTTAATCGTGGATTGGCTTAGGGATTGGCCTAGCCATTCTATGATCTCTTAACTTAGAAAAGGGATATTGTTCTAAATGTTGGATCAAAGGAATGATCCTATGACAGGAAAAAAAGATAAACTATTTTTTTGTAGGGGTGGGTATTTGTTTAAATAATGATTCAATGACAATCAAAGAGACCCATATTACTATCAATTAGCTCACTCGTTTCTTTTTTAGCATGAAATGACCTTGGAAAACTACTAGTGCTTTTACCACATAATTGGAAATATTCCCTAGACCTTGGCATCCACTAAGTTGCGCTTAGGGTATTTTTTAGGTGAGCCACCAAGGATTGCAACAAATCATTTTTCTTACTCAGTGCTCGAGAAGTTCGATGATATCATTAGGGCCAGTTGTGGTACCTTTTCCACATGCTCACACCCCATCGGGGGAATTGTAATAAATGGCATAGCATGATGGTTTATTTCTGTAAAATGTTTGGCCTTCTTAGGTCTTGTTCATCAAGGTCATCATCCTTGAGTGTTTTTTCCCTCATTGATTATGTGACACTTTTTTAAGCAACATATAAATTTTGAGTTTTTCACTCAAAATGCTCCAAAGTCGAGATGGTGAAATTGGTGATTATGTCTTAAAAGGTTATTAGATCCTAGGGTCTATGTATTATACCATGCTATTCATAGTCCCAAAGTTTCATGGACATGCACTAAGTATTTCATAGGATTTTTTAATTTTTAGTTTTTTAACAAAATCATCGATAAGGTGTATTTTAATTGTAAAAGATCAAAAGGGTCATAAAATTGGGCCCAGGAAGCCAATTTGGTCATGGGGATGATCGTTTTTGGACCCATAGCCCCCACTGAGCCCCTAAACCCACTTTTGGGAATCAAATTAGTAATTTTCAATTATTAATTTTGATTTTCTCTCCATAATGACTGAGAGGGTCAAATAAACGGGAAAAATGGAGAAAATCCAATTCCTAAATCAAATGCATATTATCTGGGAATTTTCTATGAGGTGTCATGGCTGTTGAGGATATTGTATGGGTCATTATTATCATAGAGGAGCATCTTCTATCATTAAGGGAGGAGCTCCAACTCATCTCCACCAAAGGAGGGTGCATTCTCTCATGGAGGGTATAGCTTGCCACATGGAAGAAGTAGTTAAAGGAGGTGGAGGCTTACACAAACAAGTGGGATACCTCATGAGAGGTGGAATCCTCCTCTCCCATGAGTTAAAACCTCCTCCCACCATTCTCTTAACCACTAGAACCACCTCCCCATTGGGAATTGAGCCCCTTTGGGGTTTGGGTTGCTTTCAAGCTATTAAAAAAAGGTCTTTCTACTCATTCAATAGGATGTATCAAACCTTTTCCCATTGTAATTTTGTTTCTAATATTTTTTTAATAAATATAGAAGGATTTGGAGGATATTTTGTGGCATTACATTGTGAGCTTGTAACTTGGTTAATTTTGAGGTGAAATCGACGGAATCTCATGCTTTATTTTTGTCAAATGATGTGTTTAGATTCAGTTTAATTTGAGCAAGTATTTGTTGTTTTCAATTTACTTATTTTCATTATCATAATTTTGTAGTAGAAAAAAATTGTAGTTGGTTATAATTATGCTCTCCTTCTTTTATTTTATTGATGCGATTAACTGGATTAACCTTGTTTCGATGAGAGATTGTCTAGATTTTGCAGGATTATCTCAGGTAGAAGGGGTTTGGAGCTCGATTGCATATAATTCTCTTTTAAAACATCCATTTTTATGTGCTTAACATATTTATTTTTTTGATCCCTCTTTCATTCACTTCTTTCAAGCACGGGCTTGGGGATTTCTCTCTTTTTCTCTAAAAAATTAAATCTCACTTCTTGGTTACTATTTTTCTATGCTTAATAAAATTAGATGCATCAATTTTATATCTGAAATCTGATTTTATTAGGCATATATATCATATCTAGGTTCCTTTTAAAATATTTATCTTGAACTAGATTCGATTTAGTCTCTTAAAATGCTCTTCTCAATAAAAAAAAATTACAAATTTTCAAGCATTTTGAGTAGTGTAGATTATGCATTTGTTTTATAATTTGTGACATTCTAACATATTCAACTTTCTAGTTTTTATCAGGTTTTGAGAAAAGGAGGATGACATATTGTTCAAATTTTGAGTTTAGGGTCACTCGGGACATCAAAAACTCCATCCTCCATCCATTTTCTTCTTTCCTTTTCTCTTTCGGCAGTATTGTAAGCCTTTAGATCCTTATTCAAGGATCAAAGTGCATTTTTAATTAAGATTTCATCATATTGTAAATTTCATTAATAAAGAAAGCAAGTGGGGGGGTTTGCAGTCTCCTTTATGTTTTTTTTTACTAAGCATTACACGCACACACACTCCTCTAGAAATGTTGTATAGGTTAGTTTTTTTTCTTAAATTTCATTCTTCAAATAAGAAAAAATTCCATACCTGATTCGTTTCCACGAAGTATGCTCTCGCCACCAACTAAAGGGTTTTTGTCGATTATTGGTGGATGATCAGAAAGTGACACATAGTTTCTGGTCCTAATTTGTATTTATTTTACTTGTTTTATAAACATATTTTCTTTATCAAATTGGAAAAAATATTTTGTTCTAAATTTCGTTTATGCTCTTTCCCTCTGGTAGGCGATAACCTATCTATATATCTAGAAGATCTGATTATTCATATATAGTATCGAGTCACGAATATCATACAAAATATTATTTCTAGGCAGCTTCGTTGAATAATAAAACAACAAAAGATTGACCACAAGGAGACGCTAAACGCGTCGAGGATAAAGTTTTATTTCTGAGAATTATCACACGATTACTACATTTATTCAGTGGGAAGCGTTTTATTGTGATTGAGAAACGACATGGTGTTGTTTTTCATGGAAGTTGTCTTTCGTTGTCCCACATTTAAGGTCTATTTTATGCCATTTCCATGCATGGCACTGTGCACGTGCCATGAATCTCTCAATGGACCACATTTACGCTCTTCTTAAGGCCTTTTCCGTGCAGTTTCTCCATTCACGGCATATGCCAATGATTCTCTCAAAATATATTTACATTGTTAATCACAAAATATTTTATTTATTTTATTTTTTTCCCATAAAATATTTACAGAGAAAGTCATGCAAAAAGAATTCAACAAATATAGACATATTTTAGTCACCGAAAGATCGAACCGGATTTCGATCCTCCAGTGCCTTCATATTAGGTCCATGTGACGGCATACTGACTACAGACAAGGGCAACAGATATCCATAGAAGGAAGAGTATCATAGTTTTCACGGGCGCCATTACTGATTTGATTAATTTAAATACTACGACTATTGTATTAATTAAGACCATTTTTATAATTAATCACATTCACCTTCACACGGAGTGCATATCCTCCTCTCGCCGTCCCTGTGCTGCCAGGATGTTCCAGAGGATGATCGCCTGCAATTGTTAAGACAGGGTTGTATTGTTCACCAGATTCAGTCTATTGTATCCTCTAGAGAAGGAGCTTTTTTATGTTCTTCTGTCTGACCTAATTTATATATTGTTGTTACTGTTTCATTTTGGTGGATAATTAAAATTTTTATTTAGTACTTTTTACTTAATGGGCGGCAAAACCAATAAATGGATTACTTTTTAAATTTATATTTATCATTTCTTTTACTTTTTAGATGTAAAAATTAACATTACATAATGTTACATAGCTTTACAACATCTCCCTCATAATCGACAATATTATTTATAGCTGATATAACATTACATAACGTTACAATGTTACATAACGTTACAAGATCTCCCCCATACTGGGTTGAAGAGCGCCTTTCGGCGCAATGAACCTCCCCTCACCCCCGCCTCTCCATTTCCATTCAAGGTTCCATAAAAAAATAAAAAATACTAATTTATGGCTACCCTACACTTCTAAAATTCACAGTCCCCTAGTTAAACTTTCCATTTATGTGAGTAATTTGGTTTTCTTATCTAGAACTTGGATTTAGTTGGATATTTCTAAAGAGAAAATGTTTAATCTAAACACGTTCCTTGAATTCATAAACTTTTTATAAATACTTTAGCTAAAATTGATGATTTCATGCAAGATCCCCCTCACTTGAGTTTTTGTATTCCCATGGGGTCAAGGATTATTGGTTAAAACTTGAAGAGTTTCTGGCTAGCCATAATAATTGAAGAAATGAATTTTGGAATATAAATCCAATCCCTTTGAAAATTATTTTTAGTAATTGTAAAGTCAAGGTGCAAGATTAGCTAGGTCATGAACATGTGTTTCTAATACTATGGGATATAAATTAGATTACATAATTATTCAAAGGTGATTGTCCATGCATGTAAGTGGAATACCAATAAAAAAAACATGTTTGGATGTCTCTTCAGTTGTAGTACATAGAGGGCATATAGATGGGTCTTCATTTCTTCTATTTTTAAATTCTCATTTATGAGATATTTTCCATGATCCATGATCCCAAAAAAAATACAATTCTTTCGATCCCTACATCTATCGGGATTAGAAGTTGTGTTATTTGTATGGATACAACACTAAACCACAATTCAGCATAATCATAGCTCAAAATACTCGAACTCCATAAAACTATGCAACTCCACACTACATTCGACAACATTTATCTTAAACCATCTAAAAATAAGTTGTTATATATACTATGATTCATCTTCATCCAAGATTTATTTATGTCATAATTGATAATTAAAATCTAAAATGACACATAGAATATGTTGATCTTTAGAGGAGTATACCAATGATTATTATCTTGCTCGTAATGATGTCTTCGAGGCCCTTCCAAATATCGTTTAAGGCTTGTGGTGTTCTCTTCTCTCATATGGGAGGGGGATGTCATTGCTCTATCACCTTCTCATCTATTGAGTGAAATCATTTACAGTTGTTTACTGAGAGGGTTATTTCCCCATTGGTGTACATTCACACCTTATTGCATCATATTTTCATCTCTAGGGTTGAAGAGTGCACTTACTGGAATTACTCTTTTGTTTATAGGTTAAATTCTCTCTTCCTACACCCAAAAAAAAATTATAGGGTCAAATTCACCCTAACAGTCAATTATGATGCACTCATATACAACTTTTCCCCTTTTTTAGGGATTAGGGTGCTCTTACATGAGATGCTTCCCCTTTTGGGGGTTTTGGGAATTTAAGTCAGTAATTAAGGCTTAGTTAATTGACTAGTGCACCCTAGTCGGCTATTTTGGCTCACTTAACTACCTAGTTGGATATTTTGGATTAGTTAACTATGAAATACACGCAAGTTGGATACTTTCGGACACTATTAGACTTTAGTTTCACATGCATAATTAAGTTAACTACCTCATGAGGTAGTTCTAGGGCTAGTTAAACCTATAAACTTATGCATGATTGGGTTTACTCTCTAAGTAGGTTGCACTTGTATAAACTTAGGCACAAAAGTGATTCAATTGAGTGTTCTAACCCTAGTTACACCCTATCATATATTGCATGATCATTATTTATTCCTTATTTATTCCTTAGGAATGCACACTTGATCATTTAGAGGTAATGACTTTGGTTTTCACTAGCCATTGAGCTTGTGCATGTGACTAATCTTGGTTTCCTAAATGTGAAGGCATGTATCTCATTGATAATGAATTCATTCATGTACTCTCTTTGAGATTTCATTGGTTAATAAAGGTTACAATTATCTTCACCTTGTATTTATCCATCTGATCCTAGATATTTTGGACATTGTATTGTGTTGCTTGAGGGAAAAAAATTGGTAGAAGTTGTAGTGGTTGGATCAACATGCATGTCTATGGGTATTGGTGTCTTTGTGGTCAACCTGTAAATAACTAAATAATTCCATGAAAAACTCATAGATCCTGGTGTAATGAATTCTTAATTTCTATCCTCAAAGCATGTGGCAATATACATGAATAGTGTTGGAGTATTTAGTTGATAACCGTCGCACCTATGTGAATATAATATGGACTAGTTGTCACCCTAGTTAACGACGAACCTTTTTCTTGGTTTCAAATGTTCACCAACCTCTGCAGGTTTTGTTGTAACAGGAAACCTCACAAATAGGAGGTTCTATAGGATACCACTGCCATCATATCTCCAAAAAACGGTTAGATGCACATGTTGTGTCCAACATGTATGAGGACATGAAGAATGATGGTGGAATGTGGCATTTTTATTAGAGATAAAAAAAACTTGATTTAGAGAATTTGATAATATCATGGCTTAGTTGAAGATTGTACTTGTTTTTGTAACAAATGGAATTAGAGAAGTCAACAATATCATGGCTTAGTTGAAGATTGTAATTGTGTGTGTAACATAAGGAATTAGAGGAACCTAGGCTTGTTTGAATTATGTAGCATATTCTTCATGATGGAGTATTGGTAGCAATGTAGTGGTAATCCTATAAGGGTTCCTTATATATTTAGTGGTGTAAATTCATGCCTTTATGGTCCTAAATGCCTTCTTATTAATCAACCATATCTTCAAAATATTGTGATAACTGATAATGAACTATAAAACCCAAACTTTAGTTAAATCCATGGTAGTTGTAAGTTAGATTTTATAATTGAATAGCATTACATTATTTATTTATAATCTCAACAGTCGTATATTACACAATTATATGAAATATAATTAATAATTTATACAAATAATTTTAAAATAAAATAATTTTATTTTTTCATAATCAAATATCAATTAGAGGAAATTTGAGATTTAATTAGGTTAATAAGAAAAATCATACTTGTTGAATTGGAAATTCATAATTAATAGAATTAAAAAAAAAGTATCAGCTAATACTTTTTCAGTTGGACATATAAAACTTTAATATGATTATGTATCATGTTTATATATGGCAATATTTAGTTATAGTACCTCAAGTTAATTAAATTATTTGTGAAATTGTCTCTAGATATGATAAATATCTTTTAAGCACTAAATATGTATATTACATAATTATATGAAATATAATTAGTAATTGATACAAATAATTTAATAGAGAAACAAGAAATGCATCAATGCATCAAATAATTTAGTAGTTTAATTTCACTTTGTTTTTTTTTGGTTTGTATAATAGATTTCCAGGATTCATCTCTGCATTGAGTAGTTTAATTACTAAAATAGAGAAACAAGAAATGCATCAATGCATTCGGAATGTGGGTTCCTCTCAAACAAGGGAGATGAAACATGCAAAAATATTCTTTTTGTACTAGAAAATAAAAAACTTTAATGGGGAAGTTTTTTATGGATAGTCAATAAGCATGGGATAGAAGGGAGGAGGAAGCTCAGTGGCACCTTCAAATCATCAACTACATGATTGATACCCTTAACAATTGGTGCAATCTCTTAATCAAGACCTTCACAATCCTGGACAACAAGGTGGACATCCTATCCAAGAAGACATGCTCAAGCATGGTCTTAATTAAGATGAAGCCTATTCCATAATAAAATGAGATCATGCTCTCAATATTACAATCCCAGTTATCACAGAAATATAATTCAATATTATTTTTTTTTCAGATATATAATTTTATAGCTTTTGTATTATAGTAGCATAAACAAACTTCTCAATATTTGTTAATGTAAAAAGACAAACACATGGACAAAATTTAAGATAATTAAACACTAAACTCATCCCGTTTCTTATACGATAAGCTAACTTTAATGCCATCTATGTTAACTTTTTTGATATAATATGCTATAAAATAATCTAGTTTTATAAATAAACAAATAAATAATTATTAAATCCAAATTGTATCATATTTAAGAGAAAATTACCTTTTGTACTAATTTTGTCATATTTTTATTTATTTATTTAACACTCGCATCCGAGCATTCTTTAGTTAAAAAGACATGGAAAAAATAGATAACCTTGTAGCTATGCATTTCATATTTTATATGGATTTGGTGTAGAATGCATTTTATACCTATACAGATTTTTTTAACATGCTTTATACTATTTGGAAAGGACTTATAAAATCTCTACAGCTTTGTTTGTTTATATTATATATATTATAGTTTGTTTCAAATTTATAAAATAAAGTATATTGGACTTTTATTATTTATTGTATTTCATTTTTAAATATTATTATTAATAATTTATTATATAATAATGATTTTTTTTTACGTGTAAAAAAAGAAATTAAACTTTTTATTATGTTTAATTATCATATCACATATTAGTGTGCATTACAATGGTAGTGTGATGTGACATGCACTTATTATCTTATAATATTTTTAAGATTCTTATTTATTGGTCAAATTTTCTTTAATGTGCAACTTGAGTGGTTGACAAAGAAAATTATTTCTTCCCTTGTTTAATTTCAAATCTTACTTTATAACATATTAAGATTTGTAATATATTTTATTTAAATAAACATAATTTTAAAAAATCTTTTATTATAATATAATAATAATTTAAATGTTAATATATTAAACATAATTAATAAAAAAATATTAATAAGTTCGTTAGGTTGTACCTATAATGCAACTATCTAGAAGAGAAGCATTCCTATTCTATCAGTTTACTCTATCGTAACTCTATTTCTACAAATTTCTCTATTTTTTTTTCTTAAAAGTTAAACTTAATTCATTTAATATGTGTGGCATCATTCCCACTAATTGAAACAATATATATGCTTCAAATAAACCATGCATAGAATTTATAATATTGCACTTATTTTATTTTTATTTAAAAGAATGGAATGTTTCCTTTAAAAAAAAATTACTTATGATTGAATAAATATATGCGTAGATTTTGTATTAAGAAAAAATGTGTTTGATCTAAACAATAATGTAATAAAAATAAAGTAAGTTTTGGCCACAACTGAATATAAAAGGATATAGTTAAACATTTCAAACATCTTCGTATTAACTACCACAATCTAGTGTGTCTAATTCTAGTAGGTAGATTGTCTTAGAGACAAAAACAAATTTGAATGGAAAAACATTGCATGTATAAATAAAATAGACTAAAAATTAATCCCCAGAAGGGCATCATCATTTGGTCCTACCAGTTGGTCTCCATAGTTTCTTTTGTTGAACTCATGTCCATGTCAAGTTTATCAACATGCATGACAACACCTATTAGATTCTCCACATCCGGGTTACGCGTGTGTTGAGTTATTTTTACAAGAGAGAAGTCATTGGATGAAAATTCCACAACTAAATCAAAGTTAAATTAAGGACAAGGAGATATAAATACTTGTTGTGGTAATCTAAGGGGGGCCACAATTATATTGACCAAGGATTTCAAAGAACCCTACTGAGATTCCAAATCCAATTTATTTTTACACGACCAATGTGAAGGTGGAGACCTGCTTCTCTAATCCTTGACCTCCAACAACAATCTTGTATTTTCCACTATGAATTCATCCCTAACATGATTATTTCCCTACATTTCCCTATTTAACTCCTACCACTAAGTCCACCAAATAGGGAAATTCATAACATTGTAGTGTCCCTCTATGACCTCTCTTTCACACCTATGATTTTCTTGATGGGCCTCTTTCTCTTCACACAAAATGCAACATATGTGCCTATGGTGTAAATTTCCCATGGTGATAGCCCAAGAAATTCAAGAAAACCACCACAAAATACAATTAGAGCATGACTAAATATTACCTAGAAAATGAGCCTCCTTCTATTGACATTTTTGCAGTGCTACAAAGGTAAAAAATAGGGGAAATTAAAAATGTATGCCATTCCATAACCATTTGGATATTATTTACCCACACACATACTCCCATTGACCCATCATATTGTTCATTGTTTCATGTATTGATGAAGGAGCAATGTGGTGTAATTTACATTGTGGGAGTATTAACTCCCCATCTCTTCATTGATGCATGTTGATAGAACTATAAGAGGATGGATTAACCCTCATAAATTTCAATCCTTTCATGTGATGGGTATAAATAATGATTCTTCCTATTTCATCATCATATGACCCTCCTCCATATTTACTCATGGATTGGCTTGGGCATTGGCCTATCCATTCTATGATCTCTTAACTTAGAAAAGGGATATTGTTCCAAAGTGTTGGATCAAAGGAGTGATCTTGTGTGAGAAGAGAGATAGAATAAATTGTTTTTATGGGTGGGTATTTGTTGAAATAATGATGAATTATGATCAAAGAGTACCCTATTACTATCACTTAGTTCACTCCTTTAGCAGGAAATGACCTTGGAAAACTCAAAGTACTTTTTCCACATTATTGTAAAATTTCCCTATACATGAAACGTGCATTGTTAATTTTTGTCCATTGGGATCATACATGAACCCCCCCCTCCCCCATTTCTATTCAAGTTTCCATCAAACAATAGCAAATATTTATTTTTGGATACTCTCCACTTCTTAAATTCATAATCCCCTACTTAAAGTTGTCATTTGTGAGTAATTTGGTTTTCTAATCTAGAACTTGGATTTTGTTGGATATTTAGAGAGAAAAGGTTTAATCAAAATACACTCCTTGAATTCATAGTTATCAAGAAATACTTTAACTAAAATGGATCCTTTCATGCAAGATCCCCCTCACTAAAGTTTTTGTATTCCCTTTGGGGTGAAGGATTCTTGTTTAAAACTCGAATGGTTTCTGGCTATCCATTTTTATTTAAAAGGGGAATTTTGGCATAGAAATCCAAACCCTTTGAAATATATATTTTTATCAATTGTAATGTCATGGTGTGAGGTTAGCTAGGTCATGAGCATCTGTTTCTAGTCCTATAGGATATGAATATTTTTACGTAATTACTGAAAGGTGATTGCCCATGCATGCAAGTGAAATTCCAATTCAATAACACATGTTTGGATGTCTCTTCAGTTACAAGACATAGAGAGCATATGGATGGGTCTTCATTTCTTCTATTTTTTAGATTATCATTTGTGGGAAGTTTTCCATGAACCATCATCCCAAAAAAGTACCATCCTTTCGATCCCTACATCTATAAGGATTTGAAGTTGTGTTATTTGTATGGATGCACCACTAAACCACCGTCCAACATATACAATATTTGTAACACCCCGATTTTGACCTTGCTTGCATTAAAAATGTATATGATGTATATATTGTAATTAATCATGGTGCAGAGCTAAAGTCAAAAGCCCCACCATCGATTTCATGTTTTATGTTTCGGTGATTAAAATCGTTGCTGATGGTATATCTTGCTATCCAGCACATTATAATTTTTGGCATCATGCAAATATGCATTTTAATTAAAATAACCACAACTAGCTATGTCTATACAACATTAAAAGAGACGGGGACATGATTTCCTAAGGATAAGGAGGGGGGAATATTTAACCTTTGGGGCCAATGGGGAAAAGCCAAATGCCAAAGGGAGAACCTATAAAACAGTCAACTACCTTTCTTGTCTCATTCACCCAATCATTTAATTCTACCAGAAATTGGTTGAAGTAGTTATTGCATCGGGATGGGAAGAGTATGGGAAGGAAATTTGAATTTGGGGAAAAACGTTTTTGAATTTTAGGGAAAGTTACCACCCAAAATGGATGCCCATTTGGCCATACACCCACGTTTTCTATTTTTCCTCACCATTATCCTTCACGTGGGCTTCCTTCATGAAGTTGAATCTTCCGGTGTGTTCATCCTTCACTTTTGGAGTCATTTTCCTCATTTTTTGTATTCCCAAAAATTCGTTTTGGTATTGTTCAGTAAGTGGGAAAGGAAGATTTACATTTTTCCTGCATTTTCATGGATTCTTCAATGGCTGGGAACCATTTTTTTTACCTTTTTGAGTGGCCAAGAAGCTAGATTCATGTTTTGGGGGTTTATAGCAGTCGTTTGGGCTCACGTATTGCCATAGTTTCCTTCAAAAATCAGAAATACGATTTGGGTTTTTACAGAGGTTGATTTTGGCTCTATGGTGTCATTAAATGATTGTTGAGATCGTATTCCTCTCCTTGGTGTTTTCCTCCATCTGTAAATTCGTTTTTTGGGTTGCCCAACGTTTTTCTAAAGACCAACAATGGGTATTTTGTTCTATGTGCACCCTTTCCCTTGGTCTGATTTGGTATGCTCCTTGATTTGGTCTGAATCTAGTTAGGAGTGGAAGAGGTAAGTTGCTTGATAAATCTAGTACATGACGAACCTCATTGAGAGATCTTGAGGGCTGATTATTCCTTACTGCACATCCTGAATAACACTGGAAGGGAATGCATATCTTGAGGGACTGTACAGCAAAGAAGGGGATGATTCCTTGTGTTGGGTGTGTATGTGTTGGAAAAGCCAATTCAGATCTTTTGTAGGTGTCCATGGCTCTATGGTTGAGCTCACTAGCTTAACAAGCAAGCCTTTCCATCCCCTTAGCAATCTGATAAGCCCAAACATAGCTTTAGCTTAGCTGACTTTTGATATATCTTTGGCTATGTGTGAGCCTGCTAGTGTTCCTTATTCCTTGTGGAAATCATGCCCAGCTCGAGGGTGGCAGTGTTGCTGAGAGATTGATGAGCACAATGGCCTATGGTTGGGTGGAACGTTGCAGCGACATAGCTAGTTGCGGACAAGATTCTTCATAAGATAAGTATTCTCGTGTTTAAATCTTTGTATTTACATTTGATAATGAATTAAAATGAACGTTTGAATGAATGGAATGGATTTGCTTCCAATGTGTGTTGAACATTTATGCATATGTGCATGTTATCAATTCAATGCATTTCATTTTATGTTCATGGGGCTAGTTTCCCGGATTAAATAGCAATAATAGTTGCATACTCTCTCTAGTAGAGGGGCGGGGACATGACAATATCACAACTCAAAATACTCCAAATGTATAAAACTACACAGCTCCATAGTGTATTCGACAACATTTATTTTAAACCATCCAAGATTAAGTTTTTTTATATTCTATGATTCATCTTCATCCAAGAGGTATCGCCATAGTATTTTGTAATTAAAATATAAAAGGACAATAGAATATTTTGATCTTCAGAGGAGTTTCCAATGTCAAAACTCTTCATGGTCCACAACTACATTTGGGTGCATATGGCCATAGTGTGTTGGTATTGTGGAATTTTGACATATGAAGGTTAGGTTAGTGTTGATGTGAGCATACTGCCCTCCACAATAACATGGTTTATCATTGATGTGATGTTTCGATTAGATTGCACACCATTTGATATAAGGAACCAATCTAAATATTATCCTAACAACCATTACCATTTAAAAAATTGAAATAAAATGAAATGCAATGTGCAATATGAAACTATAGGGTGAATCCGCGGACCTGGGTAACACTTTTTGGTAAGCGAAATTGGGGAAAAACAAAAAAACGTACCTCGGTCGAGGGCTTGATAAACCCTCGACCGAGCTATTAATACCTTGACTGACGTTTTATCAAGCCCTCGACCGAGGTTTTTTTCAGCCCTCGGCCGAGGTATTTATTAACCCTCGGTCGTGGTATTAAAGCCTCGACTGAGGGTTAATAAATACCTCGACCGAGGTATGGACCTCGGTCGAGGTACATACCTCCACCGAGATGCCTCTGTCAAAAAAATCATAAATAGAGGCCGCGGACCCCTTTTATAAATGAACATGATCATTACATAACTGAATTGTATTTAGTCGAGGAATCACTAAATTACCAAATACTGCAAAATATATTCATTATACTTTGCTGAATCCTCCAACAACTCATGAAAACCTGAAAATAGAACTCTCCACAAAAAACTTTGCCTTCAAACATTAATGACACTCCCCAAAGTCCCTGGTACAAAACAAAATGGAGCCATTTTTGAGTAGTGGGATGCAACTGCAAGTAGTGAAAGCTTTTCACATATTGAAAATAGAACTCTCCACAAAAAAATTTGCCTTGATCTCCATAAAAATCTCTCCAAATATCTTTTGTGGTTCGCCATTTTCAATATGTGAAAAGCTTTCACTGCTTGCAGTTGCATCCAACTACTCAATAAATGGCTCCATTTCATTTTGTACCAGGGACTTCGGGGAGTGTCATTAATGTTTGAATTCACTCCCGGGCTTTTGCTCCAAAGGAGTTTACATGACCTCGACCGAGCTCATACCTCGGTCGAGGTATTAACTAAACCTCGACCGAGGGTTTGTTCACACCCAGCTATGAAAAAGAATTCACCGCAATACAATAACACAAAATGACAGTCAAGTCACTAAGAAGATAGTACCCACGAATTAAAGGTATACAAAATGATAGGAAATGCTTCCCTACACAACCTTTGTGACGTTGTTCTTTTGTTTGGAATGGCACCTACAAAGATGCATTGATACATAAAGAATTTTTTTATTTATACATGCATGCAATTGGAATGGAAGTAAACACCCTAAAATATCCCATCTCTTTAAATGGTATATTAAGGCCTAAATAACAAGTATAAAGTGGATTCTTCCTTTCTCAAAGGTAGATCAACCTAGGAATCAAGTACACGAGCTTCT
>LPNX010537814.1:29138-130413 GCA_001517045.1 Pseudotsuga menziesii | reverse complement strand
TAAACTAAAGTGAAGCATTATTGGCAACTACTATTGCTAAGGGAGAGCAAACATTGAGCGAGACCATAAAGTAACCTGATGGAAGCAAGTGCATGAGTGTAATTAGACAAAACAACTAGAATGTCCATATACTAGTATCACAAATATCATTTATATCGTGTGGTGTTAGAGTGGTGATATTAACACCACTTATATGTGGAGTAAAAATGGTGACATTAACACTATTTATATTATGTAGTGTTAAAGTAGAGCTATGGGTGCCACTTATATAATATAGGATAAGAATAATAATCTATATTAAGTTGGTAAGTATAATAAAATGATAAAAATTTGAACCATAAACACAACAAATTCACCAATAATTATTTCTAAATAATTGAATTCAATAGTTTACCTTTTATATTATTCAAGCAATTCAAAAATCAATATTTATCTATAAGGATTTGCACTATAAAGAACATATTCATAACACATTTATTTAATAAATAGTAGAATTCCACCTTTTATTTTTCACATTATCAAATAAATACATAATCATGCAAAACTATGTAAATATTTCATTTGTAAATATCTCAAACAATTATTTACAAATAAATAAATGCCCATTATAAATAAAGTATTGAAAAAACATTATTCACCCATACCTTGAAGAAGAAACATGTAAAAACATTACTACTTTTGCTTCCTCTAAATTTTATGTGTAGATCTGTAGATATGGGTTGAGGAGTCATAGGAGTCATAGATTTGTTCAATCATATCTATAACTCCTAATACTCCAAGACCCATTTCTACAAATACTCCGAGACCCATTTGATCAATCATATCTAATACTCCTACTATTCCAAGACCCATTTTTATAACCCTTAAGATTGACTAGGACCTCGACTGAGGTCTTAACGAACCCTCGAACGAGGGTTTAACAAACCCTCGGTCGAGGGATTTACAAACCCTCGGTCGAGGGTTCGTTAATACCTCGGTCGAGGTATTTAAATACCTCGTTCGAGGTTTATACCTCGGTCGAGGGCTTAAGAAAACAGACTTAGCCCACATTCAAACAAATGAAAAATTTCCCGTGCCTTGCAGAGGTGTAAAACCTGCCATTCCTAGCACATAACTGAGCGGAGTTGACACCGATAAATTCACCAACGAATCTTATATCCATTGAGGTATCATACAAGCATTTTGGCATTCATATGAAATTTATTTTTTAATTACTTCTAAAACTTATACTTAAAAAACCACACTGCAACTTTGAAGCAGCTCAAAGAAAAATCCGCAGAGTTAAAAATACACAGTCAAAAAATTCTTAAAAATGAACACATCACATATTGATGTGTCCTCTTCAAAAGGGTATCTTTGGTTTTTCAATTTTTGAAAAAATAGAAAAAATTCCTTTATGTGGACAAATATGTGTTTAAAACGATGCTGAAATCGAATGTGGTCACTTTCGAAAAATAATAAATAATTGTATAATGCGAAAAAAATTAACAAACAAATATGCACATCACACTGCATTTTATGTAGATCATGCTCATATATTTATTTTTTTTAAATTATTAATGCAAGATTGAATTACTCTACGTGGACACGAGCCACTTATTAGCTTCTTCAAATTTTTAAGGTCACACAGTTCATTAAATGCAAAAATTCACACATTAAATGACATCGGAATATTTTAAAAAAAATATCACTATGAAGCCAACATAATATTCTACAATTTGTTTTTTTACTACAAGTTAAAATTCACATGGCATATATGCGTTTTGAGGGCTTCTATCTAGTACATGAGTAAAAAATCAGGTTTTCATCGCCAAATTTGGCCAAAAAGTGTTACCCATCTTCATGGAATCACCCTATATCCTAATATGAAGAATAGAACGGATTTTGATCATCCTAGCTAGGAGCAAGCACTATTAAAAGAGATACAAAATTTCCATTACAAATATGTTAGTTATTTATGAAACATAAAGCTATTTGTGAAATAGGAACATAGCTATAAATATATAATGATAAATAGTAAATGAGGTTACGGATAGTATATCCTCGTATCATTGTCATAAAACCTTGTATTTATCACCTCAAATAAAATGTAGCAAAGAAATATAGTAAGAAGGTATGATGCAACATAAAATAGTCCACAATGAAATAATACAATCTTATAGAGATTCTAAAGGAAACTAAGCAACAAGGATAGTTTATTTCTCACAAAACACAATGTCCAAATTCTCTTGCAATATGGCCTTGAGGATTCCTCTAATAAAAATTTTAGAAAGTAATTTACAAAAATTCAAGGTGAAAAAAGGCCCTTCATTCCTCTCACTTGCTTCCTTTTATACATAATTTCAAGAAATAACTACTTTAAATTGTTTGAGTTTCCTTCTTGGAAAGTATAATAGTGAACTATTTTCTTTTGTTTTTTTTTCTTACAAGAATATTCCAAAATAGGCTTTTGGGACCTAGTTGACCATTGGCTTTGTCATCCGGTTAGATAGACCACACTGCATGTTGAGAAGAAATACCCATGATACATATAACTATTAGATACTCTAAAGTGGCCTCATAGTTGCTTGATTATTTTAACATGGGACCCATGCCCCTCCTAAGTGTGATGAGATAAGAGTTAAATGAATTAATGTCTCTAGAGTGGTTAGAGATGTGATCCCAATGATGCTTCTCTTGCTCCTAATGATGTCTTTGAGGTATTTCCAAATATATTCTAAGGCTTGTGGTTTTCTCATCTATCCTATGGGAGGGGGATGTCATCGCTATATTACCTTCTCAGTTGTTGAGTGAAAGCATTTGCAATATTTTACTAAGAGGGTCATGTCCCTATTGGTGTACATTCACACCTTACTGCATCATTTTTTCGTCTCTAGGGTTCAAGAGTGCACTTACTAAAATTAAGCTTATGTTTCTAGGTTAAATGCTCTCTTCCTACACCAAACCCAAATTTATAGGGTCAAATGCACCTTAATAGTAAATTTTCCCTCACAAAGAAATATTTTCCCTTTTTAAGGGATTAGGGTGCTCTTGCATGAGATGCCCCCCGTTTTTTGGGTTGTGTGCATTTAAGTTTGCAATTAAGGATTAGTTAATTGACTAGAGCACCCTAGTTGGCTATTTTGGCTTAAAGTTAACTACCTAAATGGTTATTTTGGCTTAGTTAACTATGAGATACATGCTAGGTAGCTAATTTGGGCTAGTTAGACTTTACTTTCACATACATAATTGAGTTAACTAACTCATGAGACAGTTCTAGGGATAGTTAAACCCAACCACTCATGCATGATTGGGTTTACTCTCTAAGGAGGGTGTACTTGTCTAACTTAGGCACAAAATCACCTCACTTGAGTGTTCTAAGCCTAGTTACACCATATCATCTATTGCATGATCATTATTGCTTCCTTAGGAATGCACACTTGATCATTTAGAGGTAATTACTTTGGTTTCCGCTAGTCATTGAGCGTGTGCATGTAACACGCATGTAACTAAGCCTAAGCTTGGTTGTTTGTATGTGAAGGCATGTATATCATTGATAAGGCATTCATTCATGTACTCTCTTTGAGCATTCATTGGTCAATAAAGGTTACATTGTTTGGATCATTACTTATATATTCTTTTATCTTCTATATATTGCTAATTGTATTACTACTCCATTTAAATTCTAGATCCATTGTTTAAATTTTCACAATCCCTCTCTAATGAAATGCCATATCTTTGACAATTATCTAGAGCTACATAATTGGATTTGTTGTCCCTCTTATTGATCCTATGAATGTTCTTAAGGGAATCATTTTCTTCTTCTTAGCATTTCTACAAATCATCCATGTCGATTTGAACTCCATGTATGATTGTCTAGTTATACCAAATATATCCAAGAAAGGTTAGTAATTGGGATGCATATCCCTGAAACTCTTGCAAATCTTTGTACAATAAGATTTGGGCATAATTCAACTAATCCTAGATTTAAAGTGCATAAGCTTTAAATTCTATTAGACCAACAATATCTTCTTTAATATAATCCGATTTCCCTTCTAATACACCTATCTTCCCTTCTAATTTTTTTTTATGGGTGGGTATTTGTTGAAATAATGATTGAATGATGATAAAAGAGTACTCTATTACTATCAATTATTTCACTTTTTAGCATGAAATGACCTTGGAAAACTTAAAGTACTTTTACCACATTATTGGAAAGTTTCCCTATACATGAAACATGCATTGTTATTTTTTGTCCATTGGGATCATACATGAACCCCCCCCCCCCCCCCCCCCATTTCTATTCAAGTTTCCATCAAAAAATAACAAACATTTATTTTTGGCTACTCTCCACTTCTAAAATTCATAGTCCCCTACTTAAAGTTGTCATTTCTGTGAGTAATTTGGTTTTCTAATCTAGAACTTGGAGTTTGTTGGATATTTAGAGACAAAAGGTTTAATCAAAATACACTCCTTGAATTCATAGTTATCTAGAAATACTTTAACTAAAATTGACCCTTTCATGGAATATTCCCCTCACTCAAGTTTTTGTATTCCCTTTGGGGTGAAGGATTCTTGTTTAAAATTCGAATGGTTTCTGGCTAGCCATATTTATTTAAAAAGGAATTTTGGCATAGAAATCCAATCCCTTTGAAATATATGTTTATCAGTTGTAATGTCATGGTACGAGGTTAGCTAGGTCATGAACATGTGTTTCTAGTCCTATAGGATATGGATTGTTTTACATAATTACTGAAAAGTGATTTTCCATGCATGCAATTGAAATTCAAATTCAATAATGCATGTTTGGATGTCTCTTCAGTTACAAGACATAGAGGGTATATGGATGGGCCTTCATTTCTTCTATTTTTTAGATTATCATTTATGAGAAGTTTTCCATGCACCATCATCCCAAAAAGGTGCCATCCTTTCTATCCCTACATCTATAAGGATTTAAAGTTGTGCTATTTGTATGGATGCACCTCTAAACCACTATCCAACATATACAATATCACAACTCAAAATACTCGAAATGCATAAAACTACACAACTCCACACTATATTCGACAACATTAATTTTACACCATCCAAAAATAAGTTTTTATATATTCTATGATTCATCTTCATTCAAGAGTTATTACCATAGTATTTTATAATTAAAATATAAAAGGACAATAGAATATGTTTATCTTCATAGGAGTTTCCAATGTCAAAACTCTTCATGGTCCACAACTACATTTGAGTGCATATGTCCATAGTGTGTTGGTATTGTGGAATTTTGACATATGAAGAGTAGGTTAGTGTTGATGTGAGCAGAGTTCCCTCCTCAATAACATGGCTTCCCCTTGCTGTGATGTCCCTATTAGACTGCACACCATTTGATATAAGGAACCAATCTAAATTTTACCCTAGAACAACCATTACCATTTCAAAAGTTGAAATAAAATGAAACACACTGTGCAATATGAAACTATATCCTAATATGAAGAATAAAACTAATTTTGATAATCCTAGCTAGGAGCAAGTACTATTAAAAGAGATACAAATTTTCCATTACAAATATGTTAGCTATTTATTAAACATAAAGCTATTTGTGAAATAGGAACATAGCTATAAATATATGATGATAAATAGTAAACGAGGTTAAGACTAGTATATCCTTGCATCATTGTCAGAAAACCTTGTATTTATCATCTCAAATAAAATGTAACAAAGAAATACAGTAAGAAGGTATGATGCGACATAAAATAGTCCACAATGAAATAATACAATCTTGTAGATATTCTAAAGGAAACTAACCAACAAAGATAGTTTATTTCTCACAAAACACAATGTCCAAATTCTCTTGCAATATGGCCTTGAGGATTCCTCTAATAAAAATTTTAGAAACTAATTTACAGAAATTCAAGGTGCAAAAAGGCCCTTCGTTCCTCTCACTTGCTTCCTTTTATACATAATTTCAAGAAATAACTACTTTAAGTTGTTTGAGTTTCCTTCTTGGAAATTATAATTGTGAACTATTTTCTTTTATTTTTTTTCTTACAAGAATATTCCAAAATAGGCTTTTGGGACCTAGTTGACCATTGGCTTTGTCATCCGGTTAGATATGCCACACTTCATGTTGAGAGGAAATACCGATGATAAATATAACTATTAGATACTCTAAAGTGGCCTCATAGTTGGTTGATTATTTTAACATGGGACCCATGCCCCTCCTAAGTGTGATGAGATAAGAGTTAAATGAATTAATGTCTCTAGAGTGGTTAGAGATGTGATCCCAATGATGCTTCTCTTGCTCCTAATGATGTCTTTGAGGTATTTCCAAATATATTCTAAGATTTGTGGTTTTCTTGTCTCTCCTATGGGAGGGGGATGTCATTGCTATACCACCTTCTCAGTTATTGTGTGAAAGAATTTGCAGTTTTTTACTAATAGGGTCATGTCCTTATTGGTGTACATTCACACCTTACTGCATCATTTTTTCATCTCTAGGGTTCAAGAGTGCACTTACTAAAATTAAGCTTATGTTTCTAGGTTAAATGCTCTCTTCCTACACCAAACACAAATTTATAGGGTCAAATGCACCTTAATAGTAAATTTTCCCTCACAAAGAAATATTTTCCCTTTTTTAGGGATTAGGGTGCTCTTGCATGAGATGCCCCCCATTTTTTGGGTTTTGTGCATTTAAGTTAGCAATTAAGGATTAGTTAATTGACTAATGCACCCTAGTTGGATATTGGCTTAAAGTTAACTACCTAAATGGTTGTTTTGGGTTAGTTAACTATGAGATACATGCTAGCTAGATAATTTGGGCTAGTTAGACTTTACTTTCACATACATAATTGAGTTAACTAACTCATGAGACAGTTCTAGGGATAGTTAAACCCAACCACTCATGCATGATTGGGTTTACTCTCTAAGGAGGGTGCACTTGTCTAAACTTAGGCACAAAATAACCTCACTTGAGTGTTCTAAGCCTAGTTACACCCTATCATCTCTTGCATGATCATTATTGCTTCCTTAGGAATGCACACTTGATCATTTAGAGGTAATTACTTTGGTTTCCGCTAGTCATTGAGTGTGTGCATGTAACATGCATGTAACTAAGCCTAAGCTTGGTTGTTTGTATGTGAAGGCATGTATATCATTGATAAGGCATTCATTCATGTACTCTCTTTGAGCATTCATTGGTTAATAAAGGTTATAGTGTTTGGATCATTACTTATATTCTTTTATCTTCTATATATTTCTAATTGTATTACTATTCCATTTAAATTCTAGATCCACTGTTTAAAATTTCACAATCCCTCTCTAATGAAATGCCATCTCTTTGACAATTATCTAGAGATACATAATTGGATTTGTTGTCCCTCTTATTGATCCTATGAATGTTCTTAAGGGAATCATTTTCTTCTTCTTATCATTTCTACAAATCATCCATGTCGATTTGAACTCCATGCAGGATTCTCTAGTTATACCAAATATATCCAAGAAAGGTCAGGATTTGTGATGCATATCCCTGAAACTCTTGCAAATATTTATACAATAAGCTTTGGGAATAATTCATAAGTGCATATAGTGATGATATAGCAAAAGTGCATAATATTTGATTTCCATTAGACCAACAATATCTTCTTTAATATAATCTGACTTAAAGCGATGATATAGCGATGATAAAGTGCATAAAATTTAAATTCCATTAGACCAACAATATCTTCTTTAATATAATCTGACTTCCCTTCTAATACACCTATCTTCCCTTCTAATTTTTTTATGGGTGCGTATTTGTTGAAATAATGATTGAATGACGATAAAAGAGTACTCTATTACTATCAATTACTTCACTCCTTTAGCATGAAATGACCTTGGAAAACTTAAAGTACTTTTACCACATTATTGCAAAGTTTCCCTATACATGAAACATGCATTGTTAATTTTTGTCCATTGGGATCATACATGAACCTCCCCTCTCCCCCCCCCATTTCGATTCAATTTTCCATCAAAAAATAACAAACATTTATTTTTGGCTACTCTCCACTTCTAAAATTCATAGTCCCCTACTTAAAGTTGTAATTTATGTGAGTAATTTGGTTTTCTAATCTAGAACTTGGAGTTTGTTGGATATTTAGAGACAAAAGGTTTAATCAAAATACACTCCTTGAACTCATAGTTATCTAGAAATACTTTAACTAAAATTGATCCTTTCATGCAATATCCCCCTCACTCAAGTTTTTGTATTCCCTTTGGGGTGAAGGATTCTTGTTTAAAATTCGAATGGTTTCTGGCTAGCCATATTTATTTAAAAAATGAATTTTGGCATAGAAATCCAATCCCTTTGAAATATATTTTTATCAGTTGTAATGTTATGGTGTGAGGTTAGCTAGGTCATGAACATGTGTTTCTAGTCCTATAGGATATGGATTGTTTTACATAATTACTGAAAAGTGATTTTTCGTGCATGCAATTGAAATTCAAATTCAATAATGCATGTTTGGATGTCCCTTCAGTTACAAGACATAGAGGGTATATGGATGGGCCTTCATTTCTTCTATTTTTTAGATTATCATTTGTGAGAAGTTTTCCATGAACCATCATCCCAAAATCCTTTATATCCCTGCATCTATAAGGATTTAAAGTTGTGCTATTTGTATGGATGCACCCCTAAACCACCATCCAACCTATACAATATCGCAACTCAAAATACTTGAAATGTATAAAACTACACAATTCCACACTGTATTCGACAACATTAATTTTAAACCATCCAAAAATAAGTTTTTATATATTCTATGATTCATCTTCATCCAAGAGTTATTGCCATAGTATTTTATAATTAAAATATAAAAGGACAATAGAATATGTTGATCTTCAAAGGAGTTTCCAATGTCAAAACTCTTCATGGTCCACAACTACATTTGGGTGCATATGGCCATAGTGTTTTGGTATTGTGGAATTTTGACATATGAAGGTTAGGTTAGTGTTGATGTGAGCAGAGTTCCCTCCTCAATAACATGGCTTCTCCTTGTTGTGATGTCCCTATTAGACTGCACACCATTTGATATAAGGAACCAATCTAAATTTTACCCTAACAACCATTACCATTTCAAAAGTTGAAATAAAATGAAACACAATGTGCAATATGAAACTATATCCTAATATGAACAATAGAACTGATTTTGATCATCCTAGCTAGGAGCAAGTACTATTAAAAGAGATACAAATTTTCCATTACAAATATGTTAGCTATTTATGAAACATAAAGCTATTTGTGAAATAGGAACATAGCTATAAATATATGATTATAAATAGTAAATGAGGTTAAGACTAGTCTATCCTCGCATCATTGTCAGAAAACCTTGTATTTATCATCTCAAATAAAATGTAACAAAGAAATACAGTAAGAAGGTATGATGCGACATAAAATAGTCCAAATGAAATAATAATATCTTATAGAGATTCTAAAGGAAACTAAACAACAAAGATAGTCTATTTCTCACAAAACACAAGTTCCAAATTCTCTTGCAATATGACCTTGAGGATTCCTCTCATTGAAATACTAGAAAGTAGTTTACAAAAATTCAAGGTGCAAAAAGGCCCTTCATTCCTCTCACTTGCTTCCTTTTATACATAATTTAAGGAAATAACTACTTTAAATTGTTTGAGTTTCCTTCTTGGAAAGTATAACTGTTGAACCATTTTCTTTTGTTTTTTTTTCTTACAAGAATATTCCAAAATAGGCTTTTGGGACCTAGTTGACCATTGGCTTTGTCAACCAGATAGATAGACCACACTTCATGTTGAGAGGAAATACCCATGATACATCTAACTATTAGATACTCTAAAGTGGCCTCGTAGTTGGTTGATTATTTTGGCATGGGACCCATGCCCCTTCTAAGTGTGATGAGATAAGAGTTTAATGAATTAAGGTCTCTAGAGTGGTTAGTGATGTGATCCCAATGATGCTTCTCTTGCTCCTAATGATGTCTTCGAGGTCTTTCCAAATATATTCTAAGGCTTGTGGTTTTCTCAGATATTCTATGGGAGGGGGATGTCGTCGCTTTATCACCTTCTTAGTTGTTCAGTGAAAGCATTTGCAGTTGTTTACTAAGAGGGCCATGTCCCTATTGGTGTACATTCACACCTTACTGCATCATTTTTTCATCTCCAGGGTTCAAGAGTGCACTTACTAAAATTAAGCTTATGTTTCTAGGTTAAATGCTCTCTTCCTACCCCAAACCCAAATTTATAGGGTCAAATGCACCTTAAGAGTAAATTTTGATGCCCTCACAAAGAAAATTTTTCCCTTTTTTAGGGATTAGGGTGCTCTTGCATGAGATGCCCCCCCCCACTTTTTTGGGTTTTGTGCATTTATGTTAGCAATTAAGGATTAGTTAATTGACTAATGCACCCTAGTTGTCTATTTTGGCTTAAATTTAACTACCTAATTGGCTATTTTGGCTTAGTTAAGTATGAGATACATGCTACAATTTGGGCTAGTTAGACTTTAGTTTCACATACATAATTGAGTTAACTAACTCATGAGAGAGTTCTAGGGACAATTAAACCTAGCCACTCATGCATGGTTTGGTTTACTCTCTAAGGAGGGTGCATTTTTCTAAACTTAGGCACAAAATCGCCTCACTCGAGTGTTCTAAGCCTAATTACACCCTATCATCTATTGCATGATCATTATTTCTTCCTTAGGAATGCACACTTACCATTTACTGGTAATTACTTTGGTTTTCGCTAGTCATTGAGCTTGTGCATGTAACTAAGCCTAAGCTTGGTTGTTTGTATGTGAAGGCATGCATGTCATTGATAAGGAATTCATTCATGTACTCTCTTTGAGCATGGATTGGTTAATAAAGGTTACATTGTTTGTATCATTACTTATATTATTTTCTCTTCTATATATCGCTAATTGTATTACTATTGAATTTAAATTCTAGATCCATTGGTTCAAAATTTCACAATTCCTCTCTAATGTAATGCCATCTCTTTGAAAATTATCTAGAGCTATGTAATTGGATTTTTTGTCCCTCTTATAAATCCTATGAATGTTGTTAGGGGAATCATTTTCTTCTTTTTAGCATTTCTACAAATCATCCATGTCAATTTGAGCTCCATGCAGGATTGTCTAGTTATACTAAATATATCCAAAACTATGAAACTCTTGCAAATCTTTTTACAATAAGCTTTGGGCATAATTCAACTCATCCTAGAGTTAAAGTGCATAAGCTTGAAATTCCATTAGACCAACAATATCTTCTTTAATATAATGTTATTTCCCTTCTAATACAACTATCTTCCCCTTGTACTTATCCATCAGATCCATGATATTTTGGACATTGTATTGTGTTGGTTGAGGGATTTGTTTTATAGAAGTTGTAGTGGTTGGTTCAACACGCATTGTTTTGAGCATTGGTGTCTTTGTGGTCACAATTTTCTATGGGAATTTGGGTTATTTGAGCATTTGTGTGTGTGTTCCACAACACGTCCTCTCTTTTGATCAAATATAAAAGACTCTAGTGATGTGATGGATTTGGTTTTAGATGGTGTGAACTTTTCCAATCCCAACTTTTATAGAGGTAAGTTTCCCAATGTGATGAATTATATGGATGTGTCTTGAGTTACATTGGGGTTCAAGTTGTCGATGTTCATTTACTGGAACTCCTCATTTTTTCGTTTTCTCTTCTTCTTCCTTGACTCTTGTTTTAACTTTCTTCTAGGACTTAGTTATTGCTTTGGCCTCCTTCTTAGAGTTGGTATCATTTTCCTACTTATCCTAAGAAAACTAAGATTGTGCCTCATTCGAGCCTTTTTTAAAGCATCTAATTCTACTTTATTCTTGCTTCTTCCCTTTTTGTTGTTGATGTTGGTTCAATTTGATATCTATGTTTCTCTAGATGCGCCCTCCTCATGTTAGCATAACCTTTTCCATCTTTACTACCCATTCTTAGTGCTACTTTGTCTAATGAAGTAGCTTAAATCTCCTCCCCTTGACAAACCTCATTTTAAAAGGTTATAGGCCTATTAATGTTGGTAGACTATGTTAAGAGGATTATGTCTTCTGAAAGGTAAACTATGTTTAGAAGATTATGTCTTCTGAATCTTTCCTCACCAATATGGAAGACATCAAGTTAATTTACTCATTTTTCATATTTTTTAATTGATACACTATATTCTCCCACAAAGACTAACGTAAGGTTTGATAAGAAATTTCACAGAGAACAAGCTTCTCTAATATTAACTTTGGAAGAAGGTGTGGGATTTTGTAAACCTAAATATTGTAATGTAAGTGTCATTTCTATCATATATATATGGGTTATATAGGTTACCAATGGATTTGTTTGACACACTATGCAAGTGCAAGGAATATCAACTTGTAAAAAAATTCCATGAAAAACTCACATGTATTGGAGTAATGAATTTTGAATTTATGTCTTCAAAGCATCTGATATACATGGATATCTGCCTACTATTACATTTTTTTTAAACAATTGCTAGTTTAATATTTTGGAGAATCTTAAGAATTAAGAAAAACAAAAAACAAATGATATCCACTTACATATTGCATCTTCTTAAAGCAATTGCTAATTTAATATTTTGAATAAAATTAAAAAATTAAAAGATTGGCATTGACAAAGAGATTAACATTTTGAATGGTGAAGAAGTTTCAAGAAGGTTTAAATTTTCAAATTGAGACACCATACATCTCCATGCTATGTCATGAGATACATCTAAAAAGTTTAAGCTTGACGATTTTGCTCATTTAGGAGTTTTTGGTCGGAATGCTGCGTGAATGTATTGATAGATTCAGCATAATCAAAAATCTAGGAACACTTATATTACACAAGTTTAATACTGTTTTATAGAAATTTTAATTTTATTTTTCTAGCGTTTTGTGGAAGCATAGACGCATAAAATAAACACTTTGTTGTGGCTGTAGAATATCAATTATTGTACATTTGATTTAACTTTTAATTTAATAATTGTTATCTTCCTAACCTCAACATTAAATGTTGCATTATAAAATGTTTATATATTTTCATAAAAAATACTAAAGAATACTAGTCTAAACAGGAATATTTTTTACCATTGTGTTTTTTGTTTTCAAACTATTTTTTATTAAATAAAGCAATATTTTGGGAAATTCCACATAACAATTAAAAAACTTGTATAAATTGGGTGCCCTGGGTTTCTGAAAGTGCTGAATCTACTTCACCATTAAATAAAAGTTTTGGATAATCGAATTCAAGAAAGGAAATTCACTAGATTCTAACCAAAAACCACGGAAAAAGTAAAAAGTTTATCCATTTAGACCACTCTTGAAAAATATGTGATTCACCACTCAAAAAAACAATTTGGATATTCTAATTCAAGAAAGAAAATTATTGATTGTTTAACTATAGAATCCAGAAATCCAGAGAATTTAATCCACAAAATCTGTAATTTGTATTATTTGTTGAATAATTTTAAAAGCAAAACTAAAAATAAAATCACTTTACACAAAAACCCTAACCCCACACTCCCTAAGATCTAACATCACTTACACAAAAACCCTAACCCCACACTGTCTAATATCTAACAGTTTTTTTGAGCGTTTAGAAAATTCCATAGCCAAAATGGTAAAAAGCAGCCAAGGGAAAAATCGTCCCCTGTTTAAACAACTCGAGAAAATTCGACAGATCCCAGCCCAAAAACCACAAGAAAAGCAAAAACGTTGCCAGTTTAGACGGCTCCTGAAAAAATTGTATCGCCGAACTTTCAAGCATACGTCATAACGTCACGAATGCTATGTCACGAAATACGTCATTTAATTTGGCTAGAAAAAGTGGGACGAAAGGATAATAAATGGAAGTGGTGAGCAATCATTCCGGTGGATAAGTGCGAAAGATAAATGGAGGTGGTGACTAGTGAGCACTACTCATTCCGGTGCAGAAGTGCGAAAGATAAATGGAGGTGGTGAGCAGTCATTCCGGTGCACAAGTGAAGTGCGAAAGAAAGTTTAGTGTTGTGAATTAGGATGAAGAAACTCTAATCGAGTGGGTATCTCTGGTTGTTAGTTTGTTCAGTAGTCTTGCAGGCATGATCTGATCTGATCTGACACGCTGTTCGGATCGCTTGCTTGCCCAGATGGAGTCGCTGCCAGTCCCACTATCTGCTCACCATGTTCAGTTTTGCTGCTTTAGCTTGTTGTGTCTTGGGATGCTAATTCTGTTCCTCCCAACTGTGCTCTCTGTCCCCAAGGTGCCTGCCTATCATACTCTGGATGTTGCAACTTTACTGAGAAAGAACGATGGCACCGTGGCCGGCGGAGTTGAATATAAAAAAGAGTCGAAGACGAAGAAGCCGAGACGTACCGCCTCGAGCTTGGAAGTGGTGCATAGTGACACTCTTCTGCCCGCGAACGCTTCCTCGTCCTATGAACAACGCTTAAAGGAGACGCTGAGGCGGGATGCCGCAAGAATTCGGGGACTGGAGCAGCAGATAGAGAGGAGCCTCAAATCGAGATTGAACAAGTCCGCGCGAAGCAACGAAAATATGCCTGCAGACTTCGGAGGCGGGGTCGTGTCGGGAGTGCCGCTGGGAAGTGGCGAGTACTTGACGCAAATAGGCGTGGGAACGCCGACGAGGAAGCAATACCTGTTGCTCGACACGGGCAGCGACGTGACCTGGATTCAGTGCAAGCCGTGCCGGAAGTGCTATCCGCAGCAAGATCCCATCTTCAATCCCTACGCGTCCACCTCCTTCTCCTTCGTCGTCTGCAACTCAGACATATGTAGTCAGCTCGGCTCCCCTCCCAGGGCGGCTGCGCGAGCGGCCGCTGCATCTACCAGCTCGACTACGGTGACGGCTCCAGAACAGTCGGAAACTTGGCCTTCGAGAAGCTGACATTCGGCAACATTAATGTCGCTAACGTGGCCATCGGCTGCGGCCACTACACCACTGGCATCTTTACGGGGGCCGCGGGGTTGCTGGGCCTCGGGGCCGGGCAGCTATCCTTCCCTTCGCAGCTCGGTACGCAAGCGGGCGGCAAATTTTCGTACTGCCTTGCTGATCGGGATGCGGAGTCCTCCGGCACTCTCGATTTCGGGCCGGAATCAATTCCCGACGGTTCGATCTTCACGCCGATGCTAATAAACTCCCACATACCCACCTTCTACTATCTCTCTCTCGCGGCCATCAGCGTCGGTGGCAGTGTGCTCGACTCCATCCCGACCGAAGTCTTCCAAATAGACGACACGACGGGCCTTGGGGGTGTCATCATCGACTCCGGCACTACAATCACACACCTCCAGACGGCTGCCTACAAGGCAGTCAGGGACGCCTTCGTTGAGGGCACCCAAGATCTTCCCAGAACTGACGAAAGCTCCCTCTTCGACACTTGCTATGATCTGTCGGGCCTAGATTCCGTTATGGTTCCCACCGTGGGCTTCCATTTCTCCAACGGGAAGACCTTAATTCTCCCGGGTAACAATCATCTGATCCCTGTGGATAACTCATGTACTCATTGCTTTGCCTTTGTACCTACCGACTCAAATGACGGTATATCGATCATGGGGAATATTCAGCAGCAGCATATTGGGGTCTCTTTCGATTCCGCCAACTCTCTCATCGGTTTCGCTCTGGATCAGTGCTGATTCTGGTGTTGCTTATTATTATTATGTATATTATAGTCTATGATCTTATAATAATCATCAAGACCGTGCATAGCTGTATATATCTCCGCGAGTGCATGCTCATATTGATGAACACGTCTCTGGTCATATGTAACCATCTTGAACTTGTACGTTTTTATGTGAAATATCCAGTGTTACTAGCTATATGTTTCTTATGGCAGGAGAGATTTCGAAAGTTATTATTGTACTGATTGTGGAACAAATTATTAGGATTTCACTTCACTCTTTTTTTTTTTTTAAAGAACTCTGTATCAAGATTTCACTTCACTCTTTCTTTTTTTTAAAGAACTACAGGATGATTGTGCCAATGCGCATGACAGCGTAGACACCGTTTCTTAAAACGACGTTATATTTATACATAACTGAGTTCGTCCACGCACTCTTCAACATCAACATCCAAAGTGCAGGCTTCTGCAACATGCATAAGCTGGAATGGAGCCACATAATGAAAACTCCCTTGGACATTTTGCAACATCATAGAAAATAAAGTTTTCGTAGGTTTTCTGGTTGCACCTATCCATCACAAACATATCCGTTTTCTGAGCGAGCCCATGATTTATATCCGGAACAACCTTACCGTCTGCAACTACCCATATTCGCAAATGTACAAAGCTTTGCAGCTATAGCCATTCTGCAACTCTACAAAGCTTTGCAGCTAAAGCCATTTCACAGCCACTTCATGCCACCAAATCTCCATCAATTCCATAATGTAGTCTTCCACAACATGCTACACCAACCTGCCAGCCCTTCGTCAACATCGTCCCACAACTAATTTACACATGCTAAAATCAAAGGTCAAACAATACATCACGGGTTTGGAGGTCATCTCTCTCAAACGAGCGTTCCCTAACAATACATCACGGGTTTGGAGGTCATCTCTCTCAAACGAGCGTTCCCTAACAATACATCATCGAGAATGAAGCTTCCACGGGTTTGGAGGTCATCTCTCTCCAATACAAACATATAATCCGTCTAAGCCAGCCCAAGCCTTTACATCTAGAGTGCCCATACTGTTTGTAGCTACTCATGAGCTTTCTCCCACCACCCCTCTCATGTCTTTTCTGTTTGTAGCTATTACATTTTTTTTACTAACTTATAAGTGGACCTTATTTAATAATAACAATATAGTGGACTTAGTCCATTTTACATTGAATGACCACCACTTCTATTTTAGTGAGACCTTCTAGCACCCTCAAATTAAATGCTAGCCTCCTTAATTTTAACATCAAATTCTTGGATGGCTCTACTACAAGCTTGGACTTCCTAGAATAATTTGGCGAACCTCATTTGTGTCTTCCATGCATGTGTATCCTTTGTATGTTCCCTGATATTTCGTTGAAGTTATTTCCATGCATGGACTATTATGTGCCCATACTTCTCCCATTCTATGGGTTCCCACTTTGTCATGGTTCAATGGACGGAAAAATTGTTGCTAGGGTTGTAGTGGAGGAAAGAATAGTTGGAATTAGGGAATACACTAGATCAAATGAAAGACCTAAATCTTTTTATTCTAACGATGCTAGTCTTATGGTAATCTAATTTTTTTATTAAAAGACACATGACCTTATTTTAAACTATGATATCTTCATCTCCAAGACTTAGCTTTGAGCGATTTTTTGTTTGTAAATTGCTTAATTTTCTAAGAGGAATTCAGATCTACAATTTGTTTGTGGAAATTCTATTGGAAAAGACTCAGAAATTCATTAGAGTGGCATGGCCCTTGTTTTTATCTTTTAAATAATTTATAAAATAGTGAAAAATAATTCCAATGTTGTGTCCCATACCAATTTTTATAAACCTAACTATTAATTTAGATCATACACAATAGATATAAAGAATATGGAACAACATGAGAGATATTTAATAAATTGCTCTTTATTATTGTGTAAATGGTTCTTTTGATGGGATGAATCAAACCATGTTCACTTGTCTCTTCAAGGGGGCTTCCTCCTAATGAGCTAATGTTGCAATTACAATATTGTTCTTCACTCATATAAGGAGGAATCCATCTTTATTTATACAATCACTATACAATACTAACTTCCTAACTACCTAGTAGACCTTCTTTAATGAGGTCCTATTACATTTATTTACTAACTTAATGGAGTTTATTTAATAATAACAATATAGTGGATCTAGTCCATTTTAGATTGAATATCCTCCACTTTTGCTCTCATAGGCCCTATGGCTCCTCATAACCCCTAGAAAAAGTCATAACAATTAATATATTTTCATTAAACAAAGTATGATTACAACATATATCACTACCTTATCCATGTAATATTTAAAACATCACTATGATTCATTAATTCCTTTCATGATAATCCATTTTTGGAATCTCCCAGCGAGTCTTTAATACGATGGTGTACTTATTCAATACTTTGTCATAAAACCACAACAAACTTCTAACATGTGCAAACCAAAGTAACTCCACTTATTTTCCAACTTGCACACACAAAAGTAAGATATATGTGTAGATTTTAGTCTTTATTCTTTGGAGTTCTCATGCATAAATTATATCCCATACATAAGATTCAAGTTCCTCTACAACTATGCTTGGATTCTCCCGTTCAGTTTAATACTTTATTTTGATTTCTAGTAAGAGTAATTATAAGACGTGACAGTTATTTCTTGTCTTTCTCGTATCAATAAATTGTGGAAAAAATACATCAAAGGAATAAAAGATATAAGTTTTATTTTTTTCATAGAAGCAAAAGAAGGTCACTCAACTCTAAGTATAAAATGGACGTTTATGCTTCACATCGGTGTTTCTGTAAATAAATTGATAATAACATATTTATGTGTGTGTCTACTTTTTTTCAAGTACAAAGAGATCGATTTTTTTTTATATAACAAAAAATATTTTTTTTTTTTGTATAAACATTAAAATTAATATATATAGAAAGAGAAAGAACTAAGAAGAGAATAATATTAACAGGTGTTTGACTAAACTAATTAAAGTGGAAACCAGTATCAACCCCACTATATTTATACTTATAATAAGTCATCCCATTATTTTATTTTAGAGAATTAGATAACCACATTCATAAATTTATTATTATATATTATTTATAAATAAAAATATTAAAAATAATATAAAATAAAATTAACAATAAAAAATTTAATGTTATTTTTAAACATTAATATTCATATTATAAATTCATAATTATGTATTATTTATAAATAAAAAACATTGAAAATAATATAAAATAACAAAAATATTTAGTATAATTCATAATCTCGTTATTTTGAAAGATTACATATAAAAACATTACGATGATACAGAAGGAAACTAATATAAAAATTATTGAAAACCCATTCCCTCACTCGACAGTTAGACATATTATACTGAAGAAGTCGTAAAATCCCCATTCACTTCACTTTTGGAGAGTTAGACCTATTATAATGAAGTCAATATAATTCACTTTTAAATTTTTAAAAAATCTGGTTTGATTTTGCTTTTATTTGATAGATATTTTTTTATTTGTAATGCTTATCGTTTAACATAATTTTATATTTTCTCTATATTTTATATTATAAAATAATACATTTTTAATAAATAGATATTTAAAAAAAAAAAAATACGGAAATTATATTTTTGTTATTTTAAGTATTATTAAATAAAAGTATATAAAATTTGATTTTCATTTAACAAGAAGTAGATATTTTAGAAATTTACTGAATATACAATTTATTTAATCAAATATATTAATAACGATATTTCAAGGCTGCAAAAAATTTAATGAGAGACTTAAAAGAAAACAATGATTCACCCACATCATATAGTTAGAACATGATTACAAATTACATAAAAGTTGCATAGAGTTTGATTGAATGTGTTTAAAATACTAAACATAATGCACGTGCGCATCTCTCATCTCATCTCATTTAGTGTTTTTGTACTAGGCATGTTGGTTTATAGAAAAAATACAACCTCCATTAACATTCTAATAGTTCAAGTATTTGATGGTCTCGTTGACAATGTTGTGCATCTTACCATTTGTTACAAGTCCGTAACCTAAGAAACCATTGATGAGACTAAATATAAATTTTCATCAATGCTCTATATTATCTTGTTGTTCATTGGTGCAAATAGATGTCTTACTACCCACCACATACATTGAAGTATGTTTAATTCTTACAGCCAAAGGACCCTATAGTGATCTAGTTGGGTATTGGTGGGTACCCACCTATCCCATTGACTCAAAATAGATTTTTCAATTTACCACTTTTGAAGGGTTTTTGGGTCAGCACACTGGTCTAGATTAATATTGGTATCCAACCACCTATTCTATTCACTCAATGGTGAATCCATGAAGATGGGTAACACGTTTTGGCAAAAAATGACGATGAAAATTTGATTTTTTACTCATATATTAAATCGAAGCCCTCAAAACTCATATATGCCTTGTCAATTCTCACATGCAACAAAACAAAATTGTAGGGAATTATGTTGTTGTTTCACCTATATTTAAAAAAATAAAAATATTATTTAACAAGTGAGAATTGCATTTAAAGATAGGTTTGTTCTTGTAAATATCAGAAAAAGTTAACAAGTGGTTTGTGTGCACGTAAAATAATTTAGTAATAAATGTATAATTTTTAAAAAAATGCACTGGGCACACAATTTTTTTTTTTGTTTTGAAAATTTATATTTTTATTAGTTTTTTAAACTAAGTGTTGAAATTTGTAATCACATTTTGTACACATGAGTGTGCACGTAAAAAAAGTTGTACTATTTAAAAAAACCAAGAAAACAAAAAATACCCTTTTGAAGAGCACACATTGGTCTAGGGCGTATACACTTTTTGAATTTGTTGTTGTTGTCTATTTTTTATGTTATTTATTTTTCCTTGCATTGATTTGAAGTTGTGGACATGGTTTTGTAAGTGTGACTTTGAAAATAAAATAAAACAAAATTATCATATTAACTCAAAAACTCGTAAATTAAATGCCAATGGATAAAAGATCCGTCGATGAATCTATTGGTATGAATTCTGCCACCTAAGGTACATCTCGGGCCAGAGTTTAGGTAGGCTAAAGAGGAAAGTAAAATTTAAATCATAGAAAAGAGGGCTAAAAGTTTGTTTTTAATTCCCTCAATTGAGCTATTAGCTTGACCGAGTTGTTAAAACCCTCGATCAAGGTTTTGGGCATATTTTTAAATACCTCGATCAATGGTTTAAGTGTTGTCAAACTGAAAGGTTTAAGTGTTGTCAAACTAAAAGCTCGATTAATCTCTTGTGAAATAAAAATTTGAAAAAAAAACAAAGTTTATTTTGAGTTAAGGAGCTTCATCAAGCTTAAAAGATCGATCAAGATTTTAAATACATCATAACGTCACGAATGTCATGTAACGAAATACGTCATTTAATTTGGCTGGAAAAAGTGGGACGAAAGGATAATAAATGGAGGTGGTGAGCACTCATTTCGGTGCAGAAGTGAAGTGTGAAAGAAAGTTTAGTGTTGTGATTCGTGAAGGATGAAGAAACTCTAATTGAGTGGGTATCTCTGGTTGTTAGTTTATTCAGTAGTCTTGCAGGCATGATTTGATCTGACATGATGTTCTGATCGCTTGCTTGCCCAGATGGAGTCACTACCAGTCCCACTATCTGCTCCCCACGTTCAGTTTTGCTGCTTTATCTTATTGTGTCTTGCGATGCTAATTATGTTCATCCCAACTGTGCTCTCTGTCCCCCAAGTCATGTCGGCCTATCATACTTTGAATGTTGCAGCTTTACTGAGAAAGACCGATGGCATTGCAGCTGGTGGAGTTGAATATAAAAAAGAGCCGAAGACGATCAGGTCGAGACATATGGCCTCAAGCTTGGAGGTGGTGCATAGTGACACTCTTCTGCCCACGAACGCTTCCTCGTCCTATGAACAACGCTTGAAGGAGACGCTGAGGTGGGATGCCGCAAGAATTCGGGGACTGGAGCAACAGATAGAGAGGAGCCTCCAATCGAGATTGAACAAGTCCATGCGAAGCAACGAAAATATGCCTGCAGACTTCGGAGGCGGGGTCATGTTGAGATTTTCACTGGGATATCCCACATACTTGATGCGAATAGGCGTGGGAATGCCGACGAGGAAGCAATACATGTCGCTCGACACGGGCAACGACATGACTTGGATTCAGTGAAGCCGTGCCGAAAGTGCTATTCGCAACAAGATCCCATCTTCAATCCCTACGCATCCACTTCCTTCTCCTTCGTCATCTGCAACTCCGACATATGTAGTTAGCTTGACTACGGCATTGGCTCCCAGAGCGGTTGCTGCATCTACCAGCTCAAGTATGGCGACGACTCTAGAACAGTCGAAAACTTAGCCTTAGAGAAGCTGATATTCGGCAACACTAATGTCGCTAACGTGGCCATCGGTTGTGACCACTACACCACTGGCCTCTTTACGGGGGCCGCGGGGTTGTTGGGCCTCGGGGCCGGGCAGCTATCCTTCCCTTCACAGCTCAATACGCAAGCGAGCGACAAATTTTCATACTGTCTTGCTGATTAGGATGTGAAGTCCTCCAACACTCTTGATTTCGAGCTGAAATCAATTCCCAACGGGTCGATATTCACGCCAATGCTAATAAATTCCCACTTGCCCACCTTTTACTATCTCTCCCTCGTGGCCATCAATTTCGGCAATAGTTTGCTCGAGTGCATCCCGACCGAAGTCTTCTAAATAGACGACACAACGGGCCTTGGGGTTGTCATCATCGACTCCAACACTACAATGACACATCTCCAGATGGTTACCTACAACGTAATCTGGGACGCCTTCGTTGAGGGCACCCAAGACCTTCTCAGAACTGATGAAAACTCCCCCTTCGACACTTGCTATGATCTGTCGGGCCTAGATTCCATTTTGATTCCCACTGTGGGCTTCCATTTCTCCAACGGGGAGACCTTAATTCTCCCAGGTAACAATCATCTGATCCCAGTGGATAACACGGGTACTCTTTGCTTTGCCTTTGTACCTACTAACTCAAAATACGGTATATCGATCATGGGGAATATTCAGCAGCAGCATATTGGGGTCTCTTTCGATTCCGCCAACTCTCTCATCGGTTTCGCTCTAGATCAGTGCCGATTCTGGTGTTGCTTATTATTATTATGTATATTATAGTCTATGATCTTATAATAATCATCAAGACCATGCATAGCTATATATATCTCTCGGCGAGTGCATGCTCATATTGATGAACATGTCTCTGATCATATGTAATCATCTTGAACTTGTACGTTTTTATGTTAAACATCCAGTGTAACTATATGTTTGTTATGGAAAGAGAGATTTCAAAACTTATTATTGTACTAATTGTGGAACAAATAATTAGGATTTCACTTCACTCTTTTTTTTTTTTTAAAGAGAGTTCCCTAACAATACATCATAGAGAATGAAGCTTCCACGGGTTTGGAGGTCATCTCTCTCCAATACAAACATATATTCCGTCTAAGCCAGCCCAAGCCTTTACATCTAGAGTACCCATACTGTCTGTAGCTACTCATGAGATTCCTGCCGCTACCCGTGCCATGTTGATTTGGAGGGTGGCAACCTCCAGATCACACATACAAATGCAGGATTCTAGATGGAAGGAGACCGGCATGGAGATTCTCTTTGTTGACTAATATCAAATGCAGGATTCCGGATGGAAGAAGATCAGCATGGAGATTCTCTTTGTTAACCAATATCAAATCAAGTTCATTAATAAAGGAAGTTTTTAATTGTGAAAATAAGGTCAATAAAATAGAGAGGGTTTATAGGTATTCAGGGTATATAAGGGGTTTCTAGAGAAAAAGAAGAATATATTATAAAAATAGGGGGTTTTTAATTGGAAATATGTATTGGAAGGGGTTGAAAAAAATAATTATCAATATTTAGTGAAATTAGGAGTATTCTTTAATTTCCCATAAACAAACAAGTTTTCACTAAGTGAAGACTAGTGGAAACTGTTTAGCTCAAGAGGGAAGAGATGAACGAACATGTTTTCACCAATAGAAACTGTTTGAATCAAAAGAAAAGAAATAAAGAGAACATCGTGAAGATCAACAAACAATTCACTGCATAAAGAAGACACACAACAAAAGGATGTTGAGGGGAGGGATGACCAAAAGGAATAGTGTTTTTCAAAACACCCTTGGGAAAAGAAATCCTATCGGCGTAAAAATGTTTTTTAATTCTTTACATTCATAATTTTTTTACAAATAAGGAACTCATTCACAAAGTGTCGTGGCTCTTGTTTTTCTCATTTAAAAATTCTACAAAACAAAGAGAAAAAATCCCAATGTTATGGTCTAGGTGGCTCTAATATCAATTGTTATAAACCCAAATATTAATTTAGATCATACACGAGAAATAAAACTTTTGTTTTTCTCTTTTAAAAAATCTACAAAACAAAGAACAAAAATCCCAATGTTATGGTCTAGGTGGAACAATATGAGAGAAATCAACAAATTGCTCTTTATTATTATGTAAATGATTATTTTGATTCCACGAATCAAACCCCGCTTTGAGGGGATTTCTCCTAATTATTTAATGTTACAATTACAACATTCTTAATGTTGCAATTACAATATTCTTCTCTACTCACATAAGGAGGACTCCATCTTTATTTATAGAATCACCATACAATACTAATCTCCTAACCACCTAGTGGAACTTCTTTAGTGAGGTCTCATTACATTTTTTTTACTAACTTAGTGGACCTTATTTAATAATAACAATATAGTGTCCTTGACTTTCATTTTACATTGAATGGACACCACTTCTATTCTAGTGGGGCCTTCTAGCACCCTCCTTGAATTGAATGATAGCCTCCTTAATTTTAACATCAAACTCCTAGATGGCTCTACGACAAGCTTTGACTTCCCAGAATAATTTGGTGAACCTCATTTGTGTCTTCCATGCATGTGTATCCTTAATTGTATGTTCCCCGATATTTTGTTGAAGTTATTTCCATGCATGGACTATTATGGGCCCATACTTCTCCCATTCTTTGGGTTCCCACTTTGTCATGCTTCAATGAGGGAAAAATTGTTGCTAGGGTTGTAGTAGAGGAAAGAATAGTTGGAACTAGGGAATACACTAGATCAAATGAAATACCTAAAAAATTTCATTCTAACGATGCTAGTCTTATGGTAATTTAATTTTTCTATTAAAAGACATGACCTTTGCAAGGTCCAGGCAATCGTCTCTGAAAACCTTGAAAATGTGCATATTTTAAACTATGATATCTTCATCTCCAAGACTTAGCTTTGAGCGATTTTTTTTGGTTGTAAATTGCCTAATTTTTGTAAGAGGAATTCGGTTCTACAATTTGTTTGTGGAAATTCTATTGCAAAAGACTAAGAAATTCATGAGAGTGGCATGGCCCTTGTTTTTATCTTTTAAATAATTTGCAAAATAGTGAAAATGAATTCCAATGTTGTGTCCCATAACAATTTTTATAAACGCTTCAATTTTGGAACGTCCTTGGGCTCCCCCCAACCCAGGCTCGTGGAATGCTCTTTGGCATTACCCATCCATCCCTAAAATCGATTTTTTTACCTGGAAAATGCTTCATGACAGCATTCTCACATATGACAAACTCAAGAGGAAAGGCTGGGCTGGCCCTTCACACTGCCCATTGTGCAAAAACGCTGAAGAATACGCAGATCATTTGTTCACAGCCTGCGATTTCACCCAAGAGGCCTGGAAAACTTTGCTTGGCCCAATCGCTGTCAGTTTTCCTAGCTCTGCAGTAGAGATGGTAAGTCGTTGGTTCTACCTATATCCCCACGATCTGAGTAAAAAAAACCTTATCAAAACCACGTGGATGTGGATCCCCAGGTTCCTGTCATGGAAAATTTGGCTGGAGCGCAATAATAGAATCTTTAGGGAGGAAAGCAGGGCCCTAGCTCAAATCGCTATCAAAGCCCAGGTAATGCTGTCTGAAGTTTTAAAAACAAAGGCTCTCAAAAGTAATAAGGCTCCTCTCTCTATGGAAGAAGATCAATGGTTTAAGGAGTTCCAGCAAGCTNCTTCGACGGGGCCTCGAAAGGGAACCCCGGGCAAGCTGGAGGAGGCGGTATTATTTTTGAACCTACAGGCAAAATCCACCTGTCCTATGCATGGGGCCTGGGACATACTTCCAACAACCAAGCTGAAATTCTGGCGCTGTGGCAGGGCCTAATTCAGGCAAGAAATCTGAACATCCAAAAGATTAATATTTTCGAGGACTCCAAGCTGATAATTAAAGCGGTTCATACCAAGAAGATGCCCTTGGACATTCATCTTGGCCAAATCTTCAGGAAAGTCAGCCTTCTCCTCTCTCACTTCAGAATTTATAAGGCTCAACATGTGCTCAGGAATCTAAACAGTCTTGCGGACGCTGAAGCCAACCGTGGTGCTCTTCTAAACAAAAACCAGCTTATTGTCAATGGAGGAAGCTCATTTTTCCCAATCCCTTAAGAATAAGGAAAGGAAGACCATCAAGATCAGCAGTAGTAAAGGAATCAAGATGGAAAGGAAGTTCAGAAGAGTGAATCTGAATATGCTTTGTAAGGCCCTGGCAGCCCCTTTGCCAGTCTTTAATTAAATTTGAACCGTTTTTGTCAAAAAAAAAAACAATTTTTATAAACCCAAATATTAATTTAGATCATACACAATAGATATCAAGAATATGGAACAACATCAGAGATATTCAATAAATTGCTATTTATTATTGTGTGAATGGTTCTTTTGATGGGATGAATCAAACCATGTTCACTTGTCTGCTCAAGGGGGCTTCCTCCTAATGAGCTAATGTTGCAATTACAATATTGTTCTTCACTCACAAAAGGAGGACTTCATCTTTATTTATACAATCACTATACAATACTAACCTTCTAACTATGTAGTATACCTTCTTTAATGACGTCCTATTACATTTATTTACTAACTTAATGGAGTTTATTTAATAATAACAATATAGTGGATCTAGTCCATTTTAGATTGAATATCCCCCACTTCTATTTTTATGAGCCCTCTGCCCTCCATAACCCCTAAAAAAAGTCATAACAATTAATATGTTTTCATTAAGCAAAATGTGATAACAACATGTATCACTACCTTATCCATACATCACTATGGTTCATTAATTCCTTCCATGATAATCCATTTTTGGAATCTCCCACCAACTCTTTAATAGGATGGTGTACTTATTCAATACTTTGTCATAGAAACCACAACAAACTTCTAGCATGTGCAAACCAAAGTAACTACATTTATTTTCCAACTTGAACACACAAAAGTAAGATATATGTCTGGATTTTAGTGTTTATTATTTGGAGTTCTCATGCATAAATTATATCCCATACATAAGATTCGAGTTCCTCTACAACTATAATTGGATTCTCCCGTTCAATTTAATACTCTATTTTGATTTCTAGTCACAGTAATTATAAGAAGTGACAATTATTTCTCGTATCAATAAATTGTGGAAAAAATACATCAAAGAAATTAAGGATATAGGTTCTATTCTTTATAGAAACAAAAAAAAAGGTCACTCAACTCTAAGTATAAAATGGATGTTTATGCTTCACATTGATGTTTTTCTAAATAAATTGATAATGACATATATTCTAAATATAAAATGGATGTTTATGCTTCACATTGATGTTTTTCTAAATAAATTGATAATGACATATATTCATGTGTGTCTACTTTTTTCAATCACAAAACCATTGATTTCTTTTGATGTGAAAAAAATATTTTTTTTCTTGTATAAACATTACAAATAATATATATTAAAAGGGAAAGAGAGAAGATTAGAATAATATTAATGAGTATTTGACTAAACTAGTTAAAGTGGAAACCAGTATCAACCCCACCAAAGATTAAGTCTCTCAATAATATGTTTATACTTATAATTGGCCATTCCATTAATTTTAGAGGATTAGATAACCAATTCATAAATTTATAAATACATATTATTTATAAATAAAAATAATATAAAATAAAATTATTAATAAAAAATTTAATGTTATTTTTAAACATTACATTCAAATTATAAATTCATAATTATGTATTATTTATAAATAAAAAACATTAAAAATAATATAAAATAACAAAAATATTTAGTATAATTCATAATCTCATTATTTTCAAAGATTACATATCCGCGTTCATATAAAACATAACGATGATAAAGAATGAAACTAATATAAAAATTATTGAAAACCCATTCCCTCACTCGAGAGTTAGACATATTATAATGAAGAAGTCGTAAAATCCCCATTCACTTCACTTTTGCAGAGTTAGACCTATTATAATGAAGACATATTAAGATAAGATAATTTACTTTTAAATTTTTTAAAAATCTAGTTTGATTTTGCCATTGTTTGATAGATATTTTTTTATTTGTAATGCTTATCGTTTAACATAATTTTATATTTTCTCTATATTATATTATAAAATAATAAATTTTTAATAAATAGATATTTTTATTTTTTAAAGTACTAAAATTATATTTTTGTTAATTTAAGTATTATTTAAATAAAAGTATATAAAATTTAATCTTTATTTTAGCAATCTACTAAATATATAATTTATTTAATCAAATATATATTAATAACGATATTTTAAAGATGCACAAAATTTGAGGAAAGACTTAAAAGAAATAATGATTCATCCACATCATATAGTTAGAACATGATTACAAATTACATAAAAGTTGCACACAGTTTGATTGAATGTGTTTAAAATACTAAACATAATGCATGTGCGCATCTTTCATCTCATCTCATTTCGTATTTTTGTACCTAGGCATGTTGGTTTATAGACAAAATACAACCTCTATTAACAATCTAATAGTTCAAGTATTTGATGGTCTTGTTGACAATGTTGTGCATCTTTCCATTTGTTACAAGTCTGTAACCTAAGAAACCATTGATGAGACTAAATATAAATTTTCATCAATGCTCTATATTATCTTGTTGTTCATTGGTGAAAATAGATGTCTTACTACCCACCACATACATTGAAGTATGTTAAATTCTTACAGCCAAAGAACCCTATAGTGATCTAGTTGGGTATCGGTGGCTACCCACCTATCCCATTGGCTCAAAATAGATTTTCTAGTTTGCCAGTTTTGAAGGGTCTTTGGGTCAGCAGACTGGTCTTAATATCGGTATCCAACCACCTATTCCATTCACTCAATCGTGAATCCATGAAGATGGGTAACACTTTTTTGGCAAAAAATGATGGTGAAAATTTGATTTTTTACTCATATATTAAATCGAAGCCCTCAAAACTCATATATGCCTTGTGAATTCTCACACGCAAAAAGAAATTGTAAGGAATTATGTTGTTTTTCCACCTATATTTAAAAAAAAAATATTTAATATGTCAAAATTGCATTTAAAGATAGGTTTGTTCTTGTAAATTTCAGAAAAAATTAACAAGTGGTTTGTGTGCATGTAAAATAATTTAGTAATAAATGTATAACTTTTGAAAAAATGCTGGGTACACAATTTTTTCTTTTAATTTATGTTGAAAATTTATATTTTTATTAGTTTTTGAAACTAATCGTTGAAATTTGTAATCACATTTTGTACACATGAGTGTGCATGTGAAAACAGTTGTACTATTTACAAAAACCAAGAAAAAAAATACCCTTTTGAAGAACACACATTGGTCTAGGGTGTATACACTTTTTGAATTTGTTATTGTTGTATATTTTTTATGTTTTATGTTATTGATTTTTCTTTGCATTGATTTGAAGTTGTGGAGATGGTTTTGTAAGTGTAAGTTTGAAAATAAAATAAAACAAAATTATCATATTAACTCAAAAACTCGTAAATTAAATGTCAATGGATAGAAGATCCGTTGATGAATCTATTGGTATGAATTATTCCACCTAAGGTACATCTCAGGAAAGAGTTTAGGTAGGCTAAAGTGGCAAGTAAAATTAAAATTGCAAAAAAGAGGGCTAAAAGTTTGGTTTTAATTCCCTCAATTGAGCTATTAGCTTGACCGAGTTGTTAAAAACCTCGATCAGGGTTTTGGGCATATTTTTAAATACCTCTATCAATGGTTTAAGTGTTTTCAAACTGAAAGCTTGAATGATCTCTTGTGAAATAAAAATTTGAAAAGAAACACAGTTTATTTTGAATTAAGGAGCTTCATCAAGCTTAAAAGATCGATCAAGATTTTGTTAATTTATTTCGCAATATACAATTATTTATTATTTTTCGAAAGTGACCACATCTAATTTCAGCATCATTTTATGCACAGGTGTGTCCATCCCAGCTTTTTTTTCACTGTTTTCAAAAATTGAAAAACCAAAGATACCCTTTTGAAGAGGACGCACCGATGTGTGGGATGTGCATTTTTAAGAAATTTTTGGATGTGTATTTTTTACCCTGCAGATTTTTCTTTGAGCTACTTCAAAGTTGTTGTCAGGTTTTCTAAGTGTAAGATTTAGAACAAATTAAAAAAAAAGCCCACATGAATGCCAAAACCCATGCATGATACCTCAATAAATAGAGGATTCAATGATGAATTTATCGGTATAAACTCCGCTCAGTTATGTGCCATGAATGGCAGGGTTTACACCCCTGGAAGAAATAGAGAAATATTCATTTTCCTTTAAGAGGGCTAATTCTTTGTTTTTAGGCCCTCGATCGAGGTATTCAAATCCCTCAACCGAGGTTTTAACAGTAGCTCGATCGAGGGTCTAATAAATGTAGGCTCTAAACATCACCTCGATCAAGGGTTCTAATATCTCTATTGAAGGTTTAGCAGAAGCTCGATTGAGGGTTCAATAAACCTTGATTGAGTGTTTGGTAAAACCCTCGATCGAGGGTTTAAAAATTGCTTGATCGAGGTACATTTTTGTGTTTTTGCCGAAAAGCGCCTTGCCAAAAAGTGTAACCCAACTCCATGGATGCACCCATATGATGTTATTATTTCCTAAATTATTTAAAGAAACCAAAACAAACTTCCAACAAATGCAATCCAAGCTAAACTTAGATTCCAATTCACACATGCCTAGGTTCCATACTTTGTTTTTAGCTTTTATCTTGGAATTTTTCATGCACAAATTTGACATATGCATGGCAAGGTAACCATGATAAGGTTCAAGTTCACTCCCATATAAGCTAGAGTGACTCTACTACACTTGTATCCTATACATCTCAAAATAAGTATGCTTGGATTTTCTTCCATTCAAACAATTTCCATGCTTATGCTTGTATTAAGTATAAGAAGCAGAATTTTTCAATCTTGTATCAATTAAATGTGGAAAAATAACATGGAATGAATTAAGGAAGGAGAAGTGTTTGTTTATATTAGGTTAAGGATAGAATGATTATTTAATCATGATGGTTTTTTTCCAAAGAAAAAAATTTAATTTTATATATTTTAGAAAAAAAGTAAAATATGAAAGTGCCCATAGCACACACAAAAATAATCATAAGCAATTTATCTACACAAAAAGGTTCCTCCACATATCAACTAATACATACGGCTATTAAAAATCTAAATCAACCTTCATAAAAAACTTCAGAGCTTCATAAAAAAAATTATAAAGAAATTACCAAACATTAACCAATCATCAACTCATCCAAGAAACCATCAGACATGTTTAGAAACCCTTCCAAACGAGTTATTATTTGAAAGGACCCCATTGGAATTGACACTCCTTGTTTTGATAAGGAATATGTTGATAAATTACTTTCATGAAAGTTGTGTTGATGTTGACTTTGGAAAATAACATTTGAGACATCTAGGGTCTACTAACCAAGTGCAATTGAATTTATGGTATGGATTTAATTCACTTTCTTCACCCAATTGATCACCAATAGTGAATCTCCCATCACCATAGAGAGCCTAATATTATGCTTAAAGGAGAAACTAAAAATACAATGCAAGGATGGAAATTCAACTTTATTTGTGGTCCCTTCTCTAGCATTGTCCTTAAAAGAGAAGAAGTTATGATCATCAATATGTATTATGAAACCAAGGCTACACATCTTGTCCTGATATGCACCATAAAAAAATGCCCATAGATGGGTTCAATTAAAACAAATCTCCTACACTTGTCTACACCCCTTATGGGATGGACAAGCTTGAGTAGAAGCAAAAACTATTTACTTCTCTTAATGCCACAATTTCCTTATGATGATTCTTTAATTCAAATATTTCAACAGTCATGTCAGTCCATAGACTCCATATCACAACAAAGGGTAGAGCTCGATATTGTTTAAGATTCCTTTTTCGAGAACCAACCTCTCAACTAGTCCTCAATTATAGGATTAGACCAAGAATCTTGTATATTTTAAGACTTCGATACTTATTTCCACACATTCCTAGTCAATTTATAGTCGACAAATAGATGACAATTATATTCATGGGACCAAATTAGGAAAAGGGAATTACATGGAACATCATTATGTCCACTTTTTCAAAACAATTAGTAAAGTATGAAGCATCTCCTCAATCATTGTCCTTACACAACAATGAGGAAAATATGGAGTATTTCCCCAATCATTGTCCTTACACAACTTATCTAGGGAATAAAGGCTCAATTATATTTCATCAATTAGATAGGAACATAAATGACATTAAGCTCACTATTAATAACTAGAGGAAGACTCCTTTTAGCCACCCAATTATGAATCGATCCTAGCATCGAAGGTTTTTTTTTAGGGGGGGGGGGGGTTATATAGTTGTAACAATTGAAAACAGACCATTTCCCTTTTAGACTTGTATAATGTAATCGAAAGGTGCATGGTAAAAAATCTTTGATGCAAACAATTTGAATCAAACTTTGTTCTTTGTCTCCAATGGTGAATGATGCTTTGCAGGTTAATAAAAATTTCTATGTTGCAATGTATTGCATCACTTTAAGATGGAAATACAAATTGTTGGCTCAAGATTTGAAACTTGATGGTATTATGGCAGTTGAGTGGACAAAGTATGCTGAAAATTTATTTCAGGTTGGGATTTTGTTAAATGACAATGTTGATAGGTTGGTTTCAAAATTCAATAAAAAGAGTGGAGAAGTGAATGTGAATTTTGATTACAACTTGATTTTAGAGGAGGGAGCAGCCGAAAGTTCTTGCTAGTGGAATAAATGAGTTTGGAAGGGACATTGTCCTTTAAAAATTAAATGTTTTATGTGGCTTTGCTTAAATTATAAGATATTAAATTGGGATTTGTTGAAGAAAAGAGCTTTTACCGAGCCGAGAATATGTGTGCTTTGTAAATGTAATGTCCCTTTTTCATAATTTTGGAGAAATGCAAAAATTGGGAAAAATTCGAGCTTAACTAATCATGACTCTAGAGGGTTACAGATTCTACCAAATGGTCCCAAATTTTGAAGGGATATGGTATCGTGAGTATTAAAGCATCCCAAGTTGTTTTATGGATACTTTTTATCATACTTTAGACCTCTGCAAACTTATTTGGGGCTACTGAGAAAAATACCAAAATTACTAGGAAGTTGTGTTCAAATCCCCCCAAGGGTGATGGCCAAACTTACTCTCCAAATCAAGTACGACCCTCCAAAATTTAAGAACAGAGGAGGTGAATGAGTATTATACATCAATTAATGTCCTTAATTATTTTTATTAATTTCTGCAAATGGATTATGGTCTGCAACATTTGTAGGGTAACTTTCATAGAAATTTCCTAAGGGAAATTTACATTACTAGCTAGACTTTGACATAGGAAAGGTAGAATATATGGTTCTGAGAGTAATATGAAACATGGTGGTAATACATGGAATAAAAATTTCTTCCCCAAAAGCATAAAACTTGAATGAAAAACCTCCCACAAATCTGATACAATACTCCTCCAAGATTGAAACCAAAGTCATGGAAACTAGTGATTCAATGGCATGGGAATGAAAGCTTTTCACACATGAGTTTCTTGGATTTCGACCCACAGAGGTTATGTACATGCAATTACAGAGTAATACATCATATATGTCTGAAAAAACATCCTCAAAATCATTTGATATCTCTCATACAAATATGGTATAAAACTACTTCAAGATTGAAGCCAAAATCCATGAAGACTAGTGATACTTGGGCATGAGTATGCAAGATTTTCATACATGTATTTATGATATTTTAACTTACAGAGCATGTGGAAATAATATTACAGATCCATGCATCATATATTACTTACCCATTATCATAAAAATGATATAACTTTCATCATACAAGTCTGATATAAGTTTGCTTCAGTATTGAAGCCAAATCCATGAAAACTAGTTATTCAAGAGCATGGGGGATGCGAGTCTTTCATATATGTATTTATGATATTTAGAATTAAACATAATATGGAGATGATATTACATATCCATACATCATAAATCAAATCTTTGGAATCAACCATCCTCAACAAGGCGCCAGAATCACTCCAACAAGTCCGCCATCAAATGTGAGTGTGGGGAAATGGAGAAGAAGGAATGAAAGAATGGGGAGATTGATGAGAATTCTATTGTAGGAACTTCAACCTACAAATAAAACTCCTTACTTAAGCTCCAATGAGAGTTCTAAATGGAATATCCATCAACCAACTTGGAAAGGAATCCAACTCCCTCAAAATTGGTTCACTAGCAGGGTAAGTGTGCACTCACCATGCAATAGACAAGCAAAGGCTCTCCAAAATTCCAAAGGAAAATTAAAAAATGATAAAAATATATTCTCATTCCTCATGAAATAATTTTATTAACCTCATTATGACTCCTAAGCTTGAATTTCCCTTCATGAGATTCCTCCAACTCATCTTAGTGGTTTAGTAACTCTCATGGCACTTGTCTTCCTCTTCATGCTCCAATTCTTTCCCCCAATTCGAATGGCTGCCTCTAACTCCAAAATTAGACCTCTTGGTGGATATTTTTAGCCATGACATTTCATATTTTTCATATGTCAGCAATCGGGTCTGAATTTGTCATACTTGTCATAGAATCTTCCATCATTTGTTGTCATAGAGTGCATAGAATCTCCTTCTAAGTGGCACACCTTGTCTTCTAGTCTCTTCCTCTTCCATGGGAGTTACCCTCCTTTACCAATTATAATTCCTTAGCTCATTATATGATATTTTACACCACATTACCATCCAATAATGTTACATTACCCATGTGTTCGAATTTGGATGAATATCATGCCAGCTGTGCAGGGAATCTAGTCACCCAAAGTCTTCACAAGCTTCCAAATGTCTTCATGAACCCATGCCACATTATTTTCTTAGAATTTATCATTTATGTGACCCATTTAAATGTGAATATGGTAAAATAATGTACTTTTGGGTCCCATATCCCCTTATTACAAAATTTATGTCTCCATCTCAACCTATGGAACTAGTAGGTTGGTGAAACATTATTTGCAAATAGTCTTATTTGGAAATTACTTAATTGGGGACATGGCAAATCCTTTCCATTCAAGATTTATTGTTCTCAAACAATGCCAAGTTTGTATGTTGGAAAAAAAATTATATTACCAAGTGGCATCCTCATTTGGTACTCCTTCCATTGCACCAAGTGCTCTCCTATGGTTCTGCTCATTGATTTGTTTTAGCTGCAAGTTGAGTAGTGGCACTCATGTACTGCAATTTTGTGTTCTAAAAATTAAAGAGACATGGATTGTGCATATTGATATATCGTGTAACATCACCACTAACACCAAAAGGATTATTCAAATCCATAAAAACCAAATTTGTGCAATTAATATTTACCTCCATATTTTGGAAACCTTTTCTGAAATTTCACCTTTTTTTGCTTATGTACAATTCTTTGAAGTTGGTGCTGAGTTACCAAACTTTGAGTTTCTTAATATTCCAATAAAATTTCAGAGAGGAACCACCATGCTTGTTGCTGCACTACTCTGATTACAATCATCTTCTGAAGTGGTGAATAAATCTCCAATGCTGCTTGTTTCCCCCACAATTGAAACCATCGAGACCAAAAATGATCCCAGGGTCCCGTATGATCCTGATACATGCATGGTGTGAAATGTCTATGATGAAATGAAATGAAAAAAAAGCATTTTAAAATTGAATCCATCTCTCAAAAGGTCTCCCACATAGGAAACTGGAAAACTGCTCTGCAAAGATGAACTCAAATAACTAAAGGTTGGTTTGCTTTCTCAAACCAACAACCAAACTGCTACTCCAAGTGAGATGAAACCAAGAAATTCTAGGATCCCATTTCTGGTATTGCACCCTTCCAAACATCATGAGTAAAAAATATAGATCATGAAAGTACATAACAACATCATACAAATTTACATTAAGAAGGTACCTCATGAAAGAATCATGAAAGTGCTTGTACATCCAAGTAAGTATATCATTATGTGGCCCATACACACAAGCATCAAGTATTATATCAAATATGCTCCAATGACATAGGTGAGGATACCATGTCCCATACTACTTTTCCAAAAATATATAATGTGCATCAATATAATCATCCATGTGTTCTTTCATCCAAGAAGTGAATGAAGAACCCCCACCAAAATCTGAACCAAATAAGGAGCAAAGAAAACATGAAGACTTCAAGTGGCTCAAAGTAGTCTCATCAATACACCCATGAATATGTATATCATCATGAAATAACAGAGGATGCTGATGCAAAAAATATTTTTCTTCAATCATATATCTCTTCACCCAAGTGTGGGATGAAGTTCCTCCAACATCAAATGGACTAGGCAAGGAGCAAGGAAAATCATGAGTCTCCAAGTGACTTAAGTGAACATCATAGGTGCACCCATGTATATGTGTATCATCATAATGTAAAAAAGGATGCTGCTGCAAATGTAAATAAGATGGTCCTCTAATCATGTTATCATCAAAATGAGAGATAGAAATTCCATACTCTTCATGTGGCACTATAAAAAAAACCTTTCATCCATACTTCATTAGGATGAATGTTGCAAAATTTGGAAGTGTAGGATGCAGGAGAAAGAACCAACTCACCCAAAGGATCAGAAAGTGAAAATTTTTCATCATGTGAAGGATCCATAGAGGTAGGATTATGCACCTCCCTTAAAAATGCAAAACTTTCCTAACTGGTGGGTTCCAAGGTGGTGGAATCATGCACTTCTTCAAAAAGTGTGTAACCATTTTCAAGAGGCAACTCAAGTTACTCTTCCACCACAACAAGTGATTGTATCTCATCAAGATAATATTAAAGCACGTCAAGAACCTGCAATTTTTCATGTTTCTCATGATCCATCATGTCATGAGAATCCTCCAAGCAATCTACCATGTGACAATCTGAAACATAGGAGGAAGGGCAAGTATCTTTCAACCTCTCAAGAAGTTGCTCATTTGAATTTTGAGCTTATCAATATATTCATTATTCTTCACGTAGGATTCATGTATCCATTCACTAAGCTCAATGACATTTTTTCTATCAAAAAGCAAATACATGAAATTACCTTTGATGTTGCACATTGCTCTTTGAATCTTCTCCATGTCTTCAAGGAAGGATGGATCCTCCAATGAAGAAAATTTCCAAAAATAATTTGATCCCAATTCTTGAGTGTCATGGAGTATTATTAGGGCCTATTTTATATCCCCTTCATTCATCTTCAAATACCCTTCAATGAAGTATGGTTCATGAGACTGAACCTCCTCTTCTTCTTTCTGCTTGATATGATCAACTTCTTGAAGCTCAAGTGGTGATGGGGAAGTTGATCTTGGTTATTCATTATCTGTCACAAGGTATTGATCTTCATGCTTATGAGAAATTTGGCTTGCAGCAACATTTTCAAGTATGATCTCTATGTCACCAACATAGAGTTGTGAGAACCCATTAGTAGGTACTCTTTCATAGTTCAGTTATCCATCATTATATTCTCTTTGATTTGCACAACCACCATCAGTAAGGATCGTGTGCTTGTATTCACTTTCCTCTTTATGTTCTTTTCTGCAATCACCTTGAGGTAATTGATTCTCCACTTCATGATTCTCTATTTCTTTCTGTAATGATGTATCTAGGCTCTTTTCACAAGTGGGCAGATTTTTTCTCATTTCATGCTCTTCCAAACTTGTGGATTGTTGATTGTCCCTTAATGAGTTCACATTTGAATTCTTGTGCCTATATAAATTAAAACAATCATAAAAGTATTCAAAAGTAATTTTATTATGTGTCTCTCCATGATGGAAACTTCTACTACCCCCTGCTGCCAGTTTACCCCTAAGTTGGCTAACCATCAATTCGAATCCCTGCATGAGTTGCTTGGTTGTATCATCAACATATGACTTGATGAATTTTTTAATTTATACTTATAATACATAAATTCAATAGGTTTCCAATACCATGCTCTGATACCACTGTAATGCCCCTTTTTGGAAATTATTGGGAAATGCACAAATTGGGCAAAATTCGAGCTTAACTAGTCATGACTCTAGAGGGTTCCAAATTTCACCAAATTGTCCCAAATTTGAAAGGATAAGGTATGGAGAGTATTAAAACATAACAAGGTGTTTTATGGATACTTTTTATCAGACTTTATACCTATGCAACCTTGTTTGGGGCTAATTACAAAAAGAACAAAATTACTAGGAAGTTGTGTTCAAATCCCCCTAAGGGTGATGGCCAAACTAGCTATCCAAATCAAGTACAACCCTCCAAAATTTATGAAAAGAGTATGGGAATGAGTATTATACATAAATTATTGTACTTAATAATTTTTATCAAGTTCTGAAAATGTATTATGGTCTGCAACATTTGTAGGATAACTTTCATAGAAATTACCTAAGGGAAATTATCATTACTAGCTAGACTTTGACATAGGAAAGGTAGAATATATGGTTCTGAGAGTAATATGAAACATGGTGGTAATACATGGAATAAAAATTTATTCCTCAAATACATAAAACTCAAAGGAAAACCCTCTCACAAATCTGATACAATACTCCTCCAAGATTGAAGCAAAAGTCATGGAAACTAGTGATTCAATGGCATGGGAATGCAAGCTTTTCACACGTGAGTTTCTTGGATTTCGACCCATAGAGGTTATGTAAATGAAATTACAGAGTAATAAATCATATATTTCTGTCACAAAATCCTCAAAATAATATAATATCTCTCATACAAATATGGTATAAAACTACTTCAAGATTGAATCCAAAATCCATGAAGACTAGTGATACAAGGGCATGAGTATGAAAGCTTTTCATACATTTATTTCTTATATTTCGACTTACAGAGAAAGTGGAAATAATATTAGACATCCATACATCATATATTTATTCCCTCATCATCATAAAACTCATATAAATGTCCTCATACAAGTCTGATATAAAGTTACTTTAGTATTGAAGCCAAATCCATGAAAACTAGTTATTCAAGAGCATGTGGAATGCGAGCCTTTCATACATGTATTTTTTATATTTCTACTTCAGAGCATATGGATATGATATTTCAGATCCATAAATCATAAATAAAATCTTGGGAATCAAGCATACTCAACAATGCACAAGAATCACTCCAACAAGTGCGCCATCAAATGTGAGTGTGGGGAAATGGAGAAGAAAGAATGAAAGAATGTGGAGATTGATGAGAATTAGACTGTAGGACCTTCAAAATGCAAATAAAAATCCTTCATTAAGCTCCCATGATATTTTTAAATGGTCTCTCCATTAACCAACTTGGAAAGTAATCCAACTGCCTCGAAATTGGTTCACTAGAAGGGTAAGTGTGCACTCACCATGCAATGGACAAGAAAAAGATCTCCAAAATGACAAAGGCCAATTAAAAAATGATCAGAAACTATTCTCATTCCTCATGAAATCCTTTTATTAAATTCATGAGGCCTCCTAAGGTCAAATTTCCCTTCATGAGCTTCCTCCAACTCATCTTAGTGGTTTAGTAACTCTCATAACACTTGTCTTCCTCTTCATGCTCCAATCCCCCCCCCCTCTCCCCCCCAATTCGAATGGCTTCCTATAACTCCAAAATTAGACCTCTTGGTGGCTATTTTTATCCCTAACATTTCAAATTTTTCATATGTCAGCAATTAGGTCTAAATTTGTAATACTTGTCATAAAATCTTCCATCATTTGTTGTCATAGAGTGCATAAAATCTCCTTCCCAGTGGCACACCTTGTCTTCTAGTCTCTTCCTCTGCCATGGGAGTTCCCTCCTTTACCAATTCAACTTCCTTTGCTCATTATATCATATTTGACACCACATTTCCATCCAATAATGTTACATTACCCATGTGTTCGTATTTGGATGAATATCATGCCAAGTGTGCAGGGAATCTAGTCACCCAAAGTCTTCGCAAGCTTCCAAGTGTCTTTATGAACCCATGCCACATTATTTTCTTATCATTTATCATTTATGTGACCCATTTAAATTTGAATATGGTAAAATAATGTCCTTTTGGGTCCCATAGCCCCTTATTACAAAATTTATGTCTCCATCTCAACCTATGGAACTAGTAGGTTGGTGAAACATTATTTGCAAATAGTCTTATTTGGAAATTATTTAGTTGGGGACATGACAGTAAACAAGATTCAGATTCAGTGAATCACATTTTTGGTGGGTGCTCTTTATTTCAGGAGGTTTGGGAATAATTAGGAAAGAGTTTTCCGTTTATGGTCACTTGGAATTGTTGTTCTCTGGAGGAAATTTTTTTGTCTTGGTTTAGAAATCAAAGAAAATTTCTCGATCTGCCTTTTTTATTTTATGGGAGGTCTGGAAGGCATGTAATAGGTCAATTTTTTAGGAGTAGTCTATTGATGCTATGTTAGTGAGTATTAAAATCATTGGCTCGTTTTCTCAATGGCACAAAGATAATACTTTAAAGGCATCAAGAACTATTAGTTTTCCTACTCTTGATATGAGATATTTGGTTGGTTTTTATGATGGAGTTGAACAAAGAAGAATGTGTGGTGTTGGTATGGTTGTAAAATTCAGTCTGAATTATGTGGTTAAGTTATGGATGGGGGGTGGGAATGGAAAAAATCCATGAGTGGAGCTACTTGCTTTATGGGGCCTTCTTTGTTTTGTTAATAGAATGAGGATTAATTCTATTCAAATAGTTGGTGATTCTCAATCTATTATTGAATGGGATAGAGGGGATTTAGATCTTAATTTTTTTTTCATGCTAAAAAATTAAGATTTCATAGTTGGTGCTTGGTGCAATGTGTTGCATGGAAGGGGAGCATTGAATTTTTCACCCATGTGACATATCGCAAGTCCCATCCTTAATAAATTCACATATCATAACTTTCTAAATTATTTAACCGATAATGCAACATGTCACATCATCACAAATTTGTTGGCATGCAACATTTGGGAGTCACCAATGACACAAATTCTTGGATGAGGGGAATATTTACAAAGTTGTAATTGGGGGGAGTTTAAAATATGTGCGTCACTAATTCCAAATATTTGTAATATGATGGCAGTGACCTTTTAAAATCCATTGAGACACACATTGTTCTATCTATCCTTAATAAGAAAATTTAATTATTAATTTTTAGTATGTTATTTTTAGGTCAAATAACTTCAAATTAAGATTACCAAGCTCATTTTTGTTTTCATAGTCTAACCCACTATAAATAGTAGTGGTATTACAAATGTTTAGAAAATGAAATCTATTATATATGTAAATTGTTCACTTCAAGAGAAAATGTTTTCATCTTCCACCTTTCTAGATTTATACTTAATTGAATATATATTAGTATATATATTGTAAGGGTGCACACAACCTAATGAAAGTCTAATCATAACTAATGATACAAACATCACATGTCACTTCAGATGTGATTAACAACTACATTGAAAATTGCATAAAAGTTAAGCACAATTTGTTTGAATATGCTCAAGAAGACTAAACCTAAAGTGTACTTACTCATCCCCTCTCTAGTACCACTCTTTGTTATGTTACTTATTGGATATTTATAGGATAATGTAGATTAGGGACCTATTATTCCTAGATCCAAAGTGTGTTTAAAGGCATTTCTACAACACTTAAGCACAATTTTGCATAGCTCATCATAAACAATAGATTTGACATATATTCACCATATCATAGATCGACCCATAGGTCCATATTATATAACACCAATATGTAACCAATTCCCTTAAGACAAGTCACAAATAGATTATTTAGGTGAGATACAAACTCCTTAATTTATGCTTGATTATATGGATGATTGGACTATTATGTTGTAAGTATTGAACTAATAAAATGCCTAGTCAACCATTCAATCAATCTCTCAATGAATAGCAAAAAAAATCCCCTAATTAACTATTATTTGTCGACTAATTGTATCTAGAATATCCATAGGTGTGATGAACCTACATACTGTACCGTTCCAACATACCCCTCACATCAACACAATTATTTAGAGCTTGATTTGAAAATAGCTATGTACACACCACCATAATTGCAACTTCTAAATCCCAAGCATTGCATGAAGTTTCATAAGATTAGATTATGAGATAGGATTTGTAAATGTATTAGGAACTCGATCATCTATACTACAATAAAAAAGATCCACAACATTTTATTGTTCTAATAGTCTCAAACTATGAACTTTAAGGTCCACATGCTTCATTTTATTGTATGAACCATGATTTGCCACAACCTATATCATAACCAATGTATCAACTAAAAAACCATGTTCATTCATAAAATGTCAAATCCACACTAGATTTGTGATACCATGAAATGCACCACATTATTATGCTTCTATGGTCAATAAGTAAACCACATTTGTTTTACAAGACTATTCAATGGGTCCAAAGACAAGTTGAAACACATAGCCCAATGTAGGATTAACATTTTTTCCATATATAACTCAATATGACTCAATGTAACCAACTAACTAGTTCACAATGTAAGTTCCATTGATATAACAATGATTCTCTTGACGGATTTGAGGTGTGTTTCTCATAGATACTAAATAAATTGAGACGCAATCGGGGACGCCTTCGTTGAGGGAACCCAAGATCTTCCTAGAGCTGAGGAAAACTCCCAAACTCCCTCTTCGACAATTGCTATGATCTGCTGGATCTAGATTCCATTACGGTTCCCACCATGGGCTTCCATTTCTCCAATGGGGAGAGCTTAATTCTCCTGGGTCAATTTTTTTTTGTATAATTATGTTTAGTTGTTTTTTATGTATATGTAAATACAGTTAGTTACATACTATATATATAAGGACATCAATGATCTATAACTATATGTAAATATAGGTAATGATCTATACGTATATGTATATATAAATATAGTTACATACTATATAGGGACATCAGTGATCTATTTTGAATCTGTTAAGTATGCTTAAATGCCCAGCATGTATATGTAAATATCTGTATAAATTGACAACACATGCAATCCAAATTTGGTCCATAATGAAAATAATATAAATTGACAAAGAGATGCAATCCTAATTTGGTCTATAATGAAAACAATGTATGTACTGGATGTTATGTCAGAGGATCTGATATTTACTATATAAAAGAACCTTTTTCTTGATAAAAAAATTAATAATGAAATAAAGCAAATAAATTGGAAAAACACAACCTTTAAGAAATAATTGACATGCACTTCAATTAATGAAAAATAAAACAGAAATCAACTATAAATGAAAACATTATAAACTGCATAGAAATAAGGAAGTTTGTATTATTTCTAAATCACAACTTTAAACCCATTTGAACTATAATTTAGTTCATCTACAAACAATAATGTTTGACATCATTTACATGTTACATTCAAACACTTCTAATAGGAATACAAAAAGACAAATTTAAAGGTAGAAAGCATAAGCATAAACATAAATGTAAAATTTAAAAATATTAAAAACCATGTATGTGTATGTATCCAATGTTGAACTATAATTTAGTTCATCTACTTGACATTACTTACAGGTTACATTCAAACACTTCTCATAGGAATACAAAAAGACAAATATAAACCTAAAAAGCATAAACATAAATGTAAAACTTAAAAATATTAAAAACCATGTATGTGTATGTATCCGATGTTGACATTTATATTGACATACTATGGAACATGAATTTGACATATTAAGTAGTTTTTATTTAAAACTCAAAAATGTAGTAGATCATAAATAACCCATATTAAAAGACAATAAGTAGTTATTCAACATATTAAAGGCAATAAATCATTAACATAAGACTGCTATTCAAGTTTACAAACATATTGTTGGAAAGAATCAATTAACTATATATGTACAAAGACCACTAGACTCTGCAGAAAAATATTTAACTAGTGTGAAAAAATATCAATAGACTTTGGATTCTCCAATGGAGCAGTATGTGAAAATAAAATAGGAATTTTAGATGGAGAATAGTCTAAAATTTAGAATTTTATTCTTTCATGTTTAGTTGATTATGCTGTAGCTCAAATGACTCATATGTAAGAACATAAGAATCAACATGAAGATATATTATTGTCATCTATTTTGAATTTTAGACTTTCATGCTCAATTGATTATGTTGTTATAGTTGCTCAATTGACTCATATGCATGAAGATAGGAATCAACATGAAGATATAGCCACAAATTATTGCCACCCATGGTATAGAATGCCAAATATTCTACCTATGGACGATATTGTTAATGAGTATACATTGATCAAATCTTGCAAATATTAAAATCACATGCTCCAAAATTTACATTCCTACCCAAGTCTTAGTGTTGTGGTTTGCAAAGCTAATGACAATAAACTATGGAAAACCTTTTAACATATAGTCATTCTTCTCAGTTGAAAACATGTTCTTTGAATCTTGAAATAGAATTAGGCCTATTTTTCCTTACTGGTGGTAGTATTTAAAAAAGTTTCATTGTAATAAATGTAATGGGTATTTCTCCCCTATTATGTGCAGATGCACCAACCTTAGCTCGTCCAGAGCATAAGGAAGAATTCAATGGAATAACAAGAGACTAAACAACGCGAGCAACAATGATAACAAATATTTTTTAGGTTTTTTTAATATATAAATTAACTACTGCATAAAAAAAAACAAGATACATTTTTCCTGCAAGATGGGCCACCGTAGCCGTCCTCGAAGTGGTTCTATAGCTCCATGGGTTGGTTCTCCAGTTCTCTCCACGGACAGTTGTTAAATGGGTGATGGATCCAAAGTGGGTATGGAGAAATATCAACGTACACCAGGGGAAATGGCGTGGCAAGGGGAATAATGGCAGGAAAGTATCTAGTATACCTGAGATAAAAAATGGCCTAGTGTAACCACAAGTGAATGAAAAGGTGTTTTGGGAGATCCCTTCATAATGTATTTATAGTATGGTCCTAGGGTTTTTTGAGCCAAGGTGTTGACCCATGGTATTTTATTACCCATGTTATTTTTCTGTGGTTTTTTGACACTTTCTCTTTTTTAGGGGTTTTGACCCCTTTTTAGGGTTTTTAACCCTTTTTTGGGAGAGAGTGAGGGTAAACCATAGTAAATGCTCATCATCCCTTCATTTTTGGAAGTAATAATGACATTTTGGACCATTTTTTGTGGAAATACAATTGTGAAGGTCAAAAGTAAGGGAAATATGGTGGGAATATGATGTATGTATATGGTTTAGACCATGGAGAGCTAGGTGAACACTTTTTAGTGTTAACAGATTGCCCCCTGATGTGTGAGGGTAAGAGCTCATTGTATGGCCGATAGACATCATAGGATCATGGGAAATAATGGTGACAACAGTAGAGAGACTGGAGAGACCCATAGAGAGGTGGAGATTCCTTGTTCGAAATACGGTGGCTTTTGGTTTTTTATTACGGGTTATAAAAAAAGGATGAGATACATATAATGTGTGACATGTATATGGATGAGGTAGGCATACCCATGCTCGTAACAATGTCAAAAGAATAAATAATGGGATCAAGGATCAAAACATAGGAGCTGATCAATACATATACAAATGATGATACATAATGGTGGCCTCATTGGGAGGTTGAATACAATGCAAATCTAAAGATCTGATACATAGGAACAATGGAATTCTCATGGAATGCAATATCATCAGAACTAATGCTCCACTGAATCTGGAGGTGTACATTAATATGGATTCAATGACTAAGAGTCAGAATCTCTGTGGTATGATATATAACATCAAATACTGGAGATACATGGAAGCATAACACTAAGAGCTTTCGAACATTGTTGCCAACGCATCCTAGAAATCACAAGGGACATGATACTGTATGGGTCCCATAGGTAGTCTCACCAATGTGCTAGATTCAGGTGACAACCGGGGTCTTCAATTAAATAATGAATGGACCAATACCCTGTATGAATCTCAACGGTGCAATGATGTAGCTAAAGTCGAGCATGTGAGACACAACCAAATCGAAAGGCATTAATGAATCCTTTCAAGTGGTCCAATGAACTCATCAATGAGGTGGATGAAACCAGGATATGGGGACCTCTAGGTCTATCCTCTGAAATAGATGTGTTGATGTCGATAGAGGGAGACATACAATTAATCAAGGCAATGATGTTTCCTTGAATAGAAGCACGAGGGGGATAACCAAATATGTGGAACAATCAGGGGATTGACACACTGAATGGGGGAATAGGGGAAGGGGAGTATGGGGGACTCAAAATTCCTTTGTTCAGAGTATGACGAGATGGCTGACCTGGAAGAAAATGAAACTGAATCATGGGAGAGGGATCATAGTTGTAATATAGGGAAGATAACTGCAATGGGAAATACATAGGGAGGTAACTGGAGCACGACTACTCAGGGGACCCAAGGAAGACTCATCGCAAAATATTCTGAACAAAGGAGACCCAATGGAGGAAATCTGCCAAACTGTGATATCATATGTGGTGGCACCAAAAGACATCGTTTTGGCCTTCTTCATAGTTTAAGGAGCATGAAGAAGGGATAGAAGTAAGCTCACTATGCTATGATCTCGTGGATTTTTAGAGATCATGAGAAGGTGAATGCTCAATGGTGTTTTCATTTTTAGAGAGTCTGAAAACAGGAAGAAGACTCCAGTGTGGTATCTTTTTCATATGTAGTCTCCTAATCCCAAAAAGGGATAAAAGTGTACAAAGGAGAGCTCTCCCAACCTTTTGGGGAAGGGAGACTTCTTTTTCGTTGGTAGTCCAACTAGGATGGAAAAGGTTAAACCTATACTGAGTGGACAGTCATTCAAATAATTTTATGAGCATGAACGAAACCAAGTTTGCTCAGCAATATTTTCTTGCTGAGAAGGCTAGAAAATAGCTTAAAGACAACCTATGATGAGTTTTTTTGTAAAGTATGGTCCCAACGCTCGACAAAGCATAAAAGGATACAAAGGGAAACGTTCATGGCTTGAATGTTCCAGGTTGGTCCTTTTCTTATGATAGTGTATATAGTCTAAAAAAGAGATAAACTAGGCTACATAGACACCCTTTCAAATACTTTAACGAGCGTGAAAGGAAGCAAGCGTGCTCGACAATATTTTCATTCTTTTAGGAGTCAGAAAAGAGCTCAACAGAAACTCTGTAATGGTCATTCAAGCATGGGGGAAGCGTTCAATATATGGAAATAGGTTATGTTGTGAACATGGATGAGAGGAATAAATGCATAACACTGATGGGGACCCCTTACCGGATGATGGATGGTGGTAAAATATGGCCAACTATGTAGTATGGATGGAGCAGATGGCTCGTGAACATGCCAGTACATACAATGGGCAATTCACGTGGTGGCATGTAAATTTTGGTGACTTTCAGGAAATGTCCCAAAAAATCATTGTGAGAGAACAAGATGAGGGTCTCATCAAAAGACAAAGGAAAAAAAAATGAACTCTGTGGTGTAAACGACGCCTCAAACGGACATCAGATGACTCTATGGTGCAAGGAATAAAAACTAGACCAAAAGAGTCCTATAAACAGAGGGGATCACATGACATGTTTCATTTTGTGTGGTCAGTGCTGAATTGGAGTGGAGGACCCTAGAACTCAGCTGCTGATTTCTTCTAACTGGACTAGTGGTTTTCCAATTTATGACTTGCAGGTAAGAGCTCTCGTCAAACCCACATTTTTCACTGGTTTACTTTTTGTTTTCACTCATCTTGGGGCCTCTGCCGAGCTCAATGGGTTCTCGGGGTCGGGTCTCTCTTTTCAAGGGAAAATAAGCGACCCAGGTTGCTCATATCGAGCTGACAGGCGCAAACCGGTCGCACCTATCAGGGAGACAGATGCGACCCAGGTCGCACTTGTTCAACATATAGAAGCGACCCAGTCACTCTTGTTCAGGGTTTTTGAGCGACTTGGGTCGCACAAAAAGGTTGAACATGAGCGAATCAACCTAGGATGAGTTTTTGTGCATGACTGGCCCTGACATGGACTGTGTGTATGTGAAAGATTCCATGGGTGGTTTGGTGAGAGAGAGAGATATTGGGAACCTTCGAGGGGAGGTGAATGGTGATACAGCAGTGCAGGATATGCTCGCTCGTTGTGGGTTATGGAAGTACTTCTAGATCCCTCTCATGCGTTCAACAAGCTGGTGAGCTTATGGGACTGGTATGTAGAGTGTTCTATCATATAGGAGGAGTGGATCGAGATCACACTCCTTGATATCTATTTTCTGACTGGGATCCCTCTGTTGGGTGTGATCAGCAACACTACGTTGAATCTCTCACATGGGGTATCACTGGACGACCTCTGCGAGAGGTATTTCTATGCCTCTGCATCAGTGCACTTGTCATACATATTGATGTGCGAAATTGAGAGCCTTGAGACTCGGGATGTGGTAGTGATGGTGCCACAGATACTAGGATCATAGGGACTGCGCAAGATCTCAGGTGGTTAGCTCCATACGGTGGAGCATGTGCTGAGGGGCACCTACTTTGGGTGGGACTAGATGTACTTGAATCAGGTTTGGCGTGCACTAAACCATGCCAGTTCAATGGGAAGGGATTTTTTTCCCCTCGTTCTTATGCTCATTCATTTTTGAGCGACTACATACTCTATGACTACATCTGGATGTGTGTGAGGGAGGAACTTGCAAGCCTCACATGAGGAGGTGGAGAAAGATGATGATCAGGGAGGGAGTTGACTTAGTGGGACGATTCTTCACCCGAGAGCTCTTTTCACAGTGGATGCATCTACGCATTCGGTTAGAGGACTATCCGTACGCTAGTATGGATTATCGGGGGATCCTGACATGCCTAAACCTCCAGGACAGGCTTGGGGACTTGATGGTACATATACATGATGCTTTATGTAGTTGCATTCATATATAGTTTAATAGCTTAGTGGTATCCAATTTATGTGTGTGATGGATATTGCTCACATACAATGTGCATGTGCAAACATCGGGCCATGCCCTCCAGCAGTGTATCAAAGGTGGAGGGGCAGAGTGGATGGGTTAGATCCACCCGCTCACGGGCACAGGAGGAACCAAATTACACTAGAATCACTTCGTCTTGACATTGAGCACTTTCTGGATGGGGTCAACGATGACGGGTGGAAATACCTCAATGACGATTTGATTGCCGTGTGTTACAGGGATCCTCCATAGTGGACCCCCCTTATGAGGAGGATCAAAGTCGCTACTGAGTATGTTAGAGAAGTAGCACAGGGTGATGTGCTTATGGAGGAGGAGGGGGACACGAAGGAGGACATAGATCCAGAGTACGAGGAGGTCAATTCTGACTTTGACTAGAAGCTAGTGATGCTGCCCCCTGGTGCAGTGGTGCCCAGGGATTTTGTACTATATGTATGATCAGTCGAGAAAGCTTGTGGAGATTCTCATTTTGTACTGAACATTATGACATGATATATATATGCACGTGGATACACTTTTTATGTGTTTTTTATGAGTCTTTTTTATGATGATGCCTATATTATGTATATGACATATGTATGCATGAATATATGATGATGCATGATGCAGTTTTATTTCCTATATGCGATGGTTGATGTGCCACTCTAGAAATTCATTAGCCATTTGGTCTGCTACACTATTGAGACTTATAGGAACATGCATGAATGTAATGGATTCAAAATTTCTAACCAAATGTCTAGTGTGCAAGAATTTTCTAAAGAGAGAAGGATCGCATACCCGATAGCAGTTATTCACCTAGGAGATAAGCAATTGGGAGTCTAGGAAGACATCAAGGTGACAAATACCCAAGTGGAGGGCAGCGACCAAGAGACCAGTGACACTGTCATACTCAACCTATTTTTTGGTAGAAATACCAACACACATTCCCTCTATATAGATCAAAGCATGTGACGAGGAATAAATGACCCATGCAACTGATGCGATATTAGGAGACCATCTACTTGCTCCGTCATCGAACCCAACGTAGCGATGCAAGGTAGGATCCATATAGAGGAAACCAAGGAAATAAAATATAAGACTCATGACAAGAATGGTGTAAAACAAAAAATAAAAAACTATAACACAAGTGTACACATGGTGGGCCACTTCAAGCATAGAACCTCTTGAGGTAGAGCCCATTGTAGGGATTCTTCAAGAGGTGGTCGTTAGAGTCTGCAAGGATATATGCCCCCTTGCCAAAATGATGGACAACATATGGGCCATACCACATGGAATAAAACTTCCCCTTCCCTAACTTATCCCTGGACTGATCATATACGAGGATGAGGTCTCCCTCGCTAAAGGTGTGAGGATGGACGTTGGATTCAAAAATGGGACTTCAACTGAGTCTTGGCTGCTTCAATCATTTGAAGAGTAGCACGATGGTCCTCATTGGTCTATTCCAACATAATTAGACATTGTTTTAACGGTGAGGTATCAGGAAGAATCTTGACGACAACGAAGAGTGATGGAATTTGGAACTCAATGGGAAGTACTGACTCTACACCATGGACTAAGTGAAACAGGGTATAACTGGTGATGGTATTAGTTGATTTCTGGTAAGCACAGAGAGAAGAGAAAAGAAAGTGGTGCCGGTTGGATTTATTTTTGTCCACCATCCATTGGAGCATGGTTTTGAGGATGTTGTTAACATCCTCAACTTGGCCATTTCCATGAGGGTAGTATGCGGAGGAGTATTGGTGTTCAAACTTCAACAAAGAAGAAAGATATGTCCAAATGACGTCCTAAAAATGAGAACCATGGTACGATACTATCTATTGGGGGATACCGAAACGCATGATAACATGGTTGAAAAAGAACCAGACCACTTTATTAGCCTTACAGTTGAATGTAGTCATGGCCTCAACCCATTTAGTGAAATAATAAACAACCACAACGATGTACTTATGACCGCCGACCAAGGTAGGATTACAATTTATGAAGTCGATGGCCTACTTGTAGAAGGGACCAACTATGACTGCAGGATGCAATGGCGTAAAAGGTGTCCTTGCTTTTGGAGCAAAGAGTTGGAAATTGCGGCAGTGTTTAACTGCATGGATGCAATCGAAAAAGATGGTGGGCTAGAAATAAATGGTGCGGAGGATCTTCTGGGTAGTGGCCAAACCAGAGAGGTGGCCGCCAAAGTCTCCACCGTGATAGTCATTCAGGACTTTTTCAGCCTCATTATGGGTGAGGCAATGATGTAAGATGGTATCAAAACCGTGACTATACAGGACATCCCCAATGAGGAGATAACAAGTAGCTTGGTGTCGAATGCACCAATGATCTTTGCAGCTTAAAATGGGGCCCAAATTTCCAAGTGCGCAAATACCGGATAATTCCCCCATACCATGGGTCTTTCGTCAAAATGACAAATAGGAATTCGTCAGGAAGGTTGACTGTGATTGGCGATGAAGAAGACGACGGAGGGAGGTCTGTCATTAAGGCATCTAACGCCAAAGCTTTGGTGCTCTTGGGGGCAACAAATTCCAAATAGTACTCTTGGAGAACAACAATCCACTTGGAAACATGACCTTGTACAAGGCGACGACTCAAGAGATACCTCATGGGATTGAAATCAGCCATGACTTGAGTGCGACTCAATAGGATGTAATGGCGTAGCTTATAAATGGAAAAAGCGATGATGAGGGCTATCTTCTCTTCATGTGGGTAGTGTAGAGGGGGTTCAGAAATATTTTGACTTACATAATAGATCACATGATCTTGACGAGCATCGCCTTCTTGGACAAATACTCTAGCGATGACATTTTAGGATGCCGAAATATAGAGGATGAACTCTATAGTGAAGTCAGGAGTAGACAACAATGGAGAGGAAGTCAGATATTTTTTCAATGCGTCAAAAGATCCTTGAGCATGATTATCCCAAACAAAAGGAATTTTGGTATAGAGCAGTCGTAAGAATCCATATAATCTTGTCATGTAGTCCTTAATGAAATGATGAAGGAAGTTGGATTTTCCTTGGATACTCTATAGCTAGCGCAAAGTATGTGGGGGGTGAAGATTCAGAATGGCTTGAACCTTCAAAGGATCAACTGCAATCCCTTTATGGGATATGATGAATCTGAGTAAACGCCCAGCTGGGATGCAAAACACACACTTGAGAGGGTTCAAGTGGACGTTGTATTTGCGACATCTTAAGAAAACTTGTCATAATTCGTACAGATGCTGGAAATGCTTTCGAGAGAAAGCCATGAGGTCATATAGGTAGACCAAGATAATGTGGATAAGGTCATGGAAGTAGAACATCATGGTCCACTAAAAGGTGGCTCCAACATTTAAAGGCCAAATGGCATAACCGGATACGAAAATGTTCCCCTGGGGGTTGTGAAAGCAGTCTTGTACTGGTCCTCTTTTTGGATTTGAATTTGGCTATAACCAAAAAAACCATCCATGAAAGAAAAGACTTCATGGCTATCACAGGAATCAATGATTTAATAAATGAACGGAGTGGGGAAGTTGTCTTTGGGACATGCCAAATTCAAGTCACAGAAGTTAGTACAAACATGAATGCTACCTTGTTTTTTGTTAACGGGAACATGATTGGAAACCCAAGTGGTATACACGATGGGGTATATGAAACCTTCTTTATGCAATTTCTCGATCTCAGCTTTGATGACAGGAGCCTTTGAGGGGTGAATGTTTTTTTTCTTTTGGAATAGGGGCACAACATCGGGCCATGTGTTGATACGGTGTTCGATGATAGATGGATCTAGCCCAGGAATATCAGTATAGGACAAAGCAAAAATATCACAGAATTCTTGGAAAAAGTGCTTTGTAAAAAGCATGTTCGATAGGGGAGAAAGACGCTATAAGTGTAATATCTTCAACTACCTCAAGATTAGTTGATGTATTGACCTTGATGATTGGTGAAATGTTAGCCACATTTCCCTCTTCAAAGGCATCAGGTGCTGAAATGGGTTTCTTGAACCAATCTAATTTTCCATGGATGAATTCTTTGGCTTCGACCGAGTACTGGTCCGACGATGAAAGAGGTTCACCAGGGATAAAGGATGAGCGATGGTGCATATCATCCCAAGGATACTCAGGATTTGACAGAGCTTTAAGGATCTCCTCATCATTGTTAAAACAATGCGTAGATAGATCAGAGGGGTCCTCTACGAGTGAGAATATAGAAGGGCTACTGGAACTGGAGATTGTGTATATGGTGTTGTTTGTGTATGAGGAAGAAAATGGAGGATGGATCTCCTCGAGGACGGTAATGTCATATTCACGTGAGTATTTCTAAAGTTCATGAAAGGCTGATTGATACTCAGGAAAGTTTGGGAATTGTTGAGAGTAATGACCATACAAGACACAAACCGTGCAAGGATGGTTGGTTCACAATGACTTGTTCTTAAACGCTGGTGGATCTGGAATGGTGACTACTGTAGCACCATCGATCTCATCTATAGCATCCATGTGGGAGTGAAGGAGAGGAAAATCTGGGCAATTTTGCGTTGCATGGCCTTAGATATCACACAATGCGCAAGTGGGAGCCAGACGTAGTTCAGTGATTTCTTTGGCTACCTTGCCCCCAACCTTCTTAGGAGGAGGAGGGGCATGCTTAGAGATAGGAGTAGTCTTTGGTGGACCAGGAGGTGGGTGTGGAATCATCTCAATGGGTTGGATGAGAGTCAACACAACATGTGGATTCGGGGGTGGGGTGGGTGGATCGACATACCACATAGGAATTCCCAGCGTAAAGTTAGGTAAGTTGAGAGTAGCCATGACAGGCTTGCTCATGATGCTAGATGGTGAAAAAAGGAAGGGAATTGTGTGGATTGGGAATGAACCCCAATAATTTCTTGATGACTGAGTTTGAGATTGCAACTAATATTACGATGTGGTCGGGATGGTATTGGATGTGGTAGTGCATAGGTCTGATACGTCAGTCGACGAAGGTGGAAGTGATAAGGACAAAAAAGTGTCTATCATAGGAGTGTTGGAAAACAAGCCTGGGCCAACAACAGTTAAGGATGGAATAGACACAGTGTCAATGGAAGTGTCGATAGTGGGAAGGACATGTTTCGGTGTGGCCAACCCCTTCGTATCATAGTACATCAATTGGTCAACGCTGACGATTTTTCCATAATGAGGGAACACCAGGAGTTGAAATACGGTAGAGCCCGCGACTTGCATGGAATACATGTAACTACGTCCTAAGAGGAGTTTGTAATCAAGTTGGGAATTGAAAACCTCAATGTCAATCAAAACTAGTTTTTTGGCTAACTCAACATGAACGTTCATGAGGATCCCTTGGGGATGAGTAAAGTAGTCATCGTAGGCATGAAGAGCAGTGGTGGACGGTTGGATGGTAGGAGATCCAATTTTCTGGAAAAAAAAGGTTGGCATAACACAGGTGGATGCCCCCTCATCAATAATGCATCGATGTACAACCAAATTCCAAATTGTGACTGGAACTTGGAATGCGACGGTAGATGACATCGTGGTTTCTCCTTGATCTAGGTCGAAGGTGATTAACCTAGAATCATAGGGATCAATGACACATAGTGCATACAACAACTCTTTACACTGGGATGAACAAGTTTTAAGCACTTCCAAAGCATACATGGATGTAGGAGATTGGGCCAAGTCCTCAACTATACTGTAGTTAAGGGCAGCTCTTGAAGTAGCATTGTTAGCGACACAACACATAGGGAACCATGGGACTCTAGCTGCCCCATATGTGGGGGGTCTCGATAAGTGTGGATACATGTCAGTAGTGGTAGAAATAGATGTCTCTAATGGGTCAGTAGTTTCAGCGGCAGATCCATACTAGTTTCGTCGATTCTGGAGGTTGACTTCAAATTATAATGTCATGAGGTGATGGACACCATCCTTAGAAGGTGGGGCCACAGCAGTGGTTGCGGGAGAAGGTGGGGCCAATGGTTGCATTGCAACCATTCCTTGGAGTGGTAGGGGGATTTGGAGCACCATAGGCGGAGGACCTGGTGGTGTCGGGAATGGAGGAGGTGGAGCAACTGCATTGGGATCACGTTGACTATCGTTTTGGAGTAGTTGTTGGACGTGAGCCATGTGAGGACATTGATGAGTGTAATGGGCGTAGGTGTTACATATAACACATGGATGGTTACTCTACAACTATCGATTCTTCGTAGGTCGAGCGGGATGCTGGGGATTATGTGTAGGATATTCAACACCGTTGTTTTTTGGAGGGTTTCCCTACTGGCCGCCTCCTTGGAGTTGGTTTTTGCCTCAATTATTTCCTCTCTTGTTCTTTCCCTGCCCTTGTTGGTTATTGGGGGAAGGTTGGTTAGGGAGGTTCTACTGTGCATAAAAATGTTCCGTAGAAACCAGAGGAGACGGGGCTGGAGCCAAAGTGGGTTGCACAAGTGCTACATAATAGACCAAAGGAGATGAAGAGGCTGCAAATATGACCGTTTGGCTAGAACACGAGTGTGTCGAACAAGTTGGTCCATGAATGTGAGGAGTTGGTGCAGAAGGTGCATAAGACTGGGTGGATCCAGAAAGAGCTGATACGCCTGAATAATCAGGCGAGTAACCATGAGGCACATAGGAGGAAGTAGCTCTGGATTGAGCCATCACACATGAGTAATCAGAGGCGTAACCTGGTTGGGAAACACTATGGGTGTTACCAGGTTGGGGTGGCATCATAGGAGAGGCCAAGTAAAACTGAGGGTGTTAGGTAATAGAGCCTATAACTCTATAAGAAGTGTGAGATGCCCCCAACATATCTTGACATGAGGTTCTAGCCTGAGGATCATTGGGTATGACGGTATATAAATAGCCTGACTGGGCATATATCAGATCGAACTGCTGAGCCTTAAGGATGGATTCTTCATTGGTTTTCGGTCGCTCATATTTGACATCCTTGGCTATGGTAAGGAGTAAGTTTTTTAGGAACCAATCAAGGAAGATCCTATCTTATAACTGAATCTTACACAAGCTACGACGATGACGCTATTCATGGATATGATCCACAATATGGGTAGTTGTGTTATGGCGACAGGATAGTAGGATCTCCACTCCCTCATCATAGCAGACAGGTAACTCGAAGTAGTGAAGGAACATCAAAGTGAGCGAGGAGAAGTCAGGGTACGTAGCATGAAGAAATTATATATACCACTTGGCCACAATAGCCGTAAGTGTGTGTTGGAACAACCTCAATCGAACAGTGTCATCCACAATGTTGTTAGATGAACACCATAGGTAGAATGACATGATGTGATTTTGAGGGTCCTCTCCTTCCTTTCCCTCAAAATTAGGGATGTTTGAGGGAAGCTTGGTAGGCATAGGAGGCCATTGTGGGTGGTGACAAATGGGGTCGTTAGTTAATTGTGCCAAATCTGGCAGGTTGAGACTAGCCATAAAAGGTAAGCTAGAGACGAGGTTGGCTCGAGGAGGACCATCAAGGGTACCGATAGCTGCAGAAATGTAGTTCCCGTGCATAACTGAGGGTGGACGAGGTTGACTTACAACAGTAGGAAAATTCACTGGTATGATAGGAATATTCAGAATTGACGTGGAAGGGCCACTTCCCTAGGTATAAAAGGTGGAATGGCAGTGACAACGATGGATGGAACGAAACCACCACTAGTGGGTAGTGAACCAACAATAGTGTGTGCAGTGACAACAGGACCACTAAGACCAAGGCCTATAGGCCTAGTGGAAGGGATACATATGATGGTAGATGGAATGGATGTGAGCCCACTACTAACAATCCATCCTTGAAAGGGATCAGGATGGATATCATCCATGGGGATAGATGGAGCAGTGAAAAAGGTGGGTTCGGACTGATAGGAATCTGAATCAGATTCAGAGGCCGTGTGTGGCTTTGAAGGTGGTGAGAGACGTCGAATATGGATTTGAAAATGCTGGTTCAAAGAACTGAATTGGGGGGTGTTCCCCCTAATCTTATGTGAGTAGCATGGTGGATCTATGATGATTATATGACATGTCGTGTAATGAATGAAACTTAAGAGGATCAATTGCAGGCTCAAAAACCCAACTACAACTGAGTGTGTAGAAGGAGAGCGTATGAAATGGCGGCTCAAAGGACAACAACAACAATCTCTAAAACCAAACTATGACAATAGGTGACAACAAGGCGAGTCTACAACAAAGTGGCCAGAAATCCAATAAAAAACACTACCTGTAAAATAAAAATGACTCACTAACGTATGGGGTATGAGTGCAAACAAGCTCCTAACTACAAGCTGGAATCCCCTCACAAATAATATTCTCAGCGGGGTGATGAAATCCCATTCAAAAAATAAGAAATGGAAGAACAATATAGGCTAAGAGAATCCCACTATCGAGAAGGACCTCTCAGTAAAAGAGCCCTAGAATAATGGCCTCTAGGATACCTTGTTCATGACACGTCCATTCGTTTTAATGACACTCAAGCCCTTTGTCCCCTGACCCCTAGTTGGGTGATACATAGAGCACTGCGAAGGTTTATCCTTCAATGCAAGATGGAGTGCGGTATTCCACCCCGACTTCCGGAACCCCTTTGTTTGCGGCTTACTCCAACTGAGCAGGGGGCCTCCCGAAAAACTTGTTATGTCCATGTCAACAAATGAAAGAGGGTTTTGGTCCCCTAATAGACAACAACTATGTCTTAATATGTGTGTGACGGAGGGGTATTGTTGGATGCCTATCCCCAAAGTCCTAACTTAGCTACAATATTGTTTTGTCCTCGAGCGAGGTTACAATGTTGGTTGTATTAAGTAAATTTTAAGGATTTCTTGGGGTCATGAACCGAGCTTTTCACTTATATGGTGTGAAATGTGTGCAACTAATGTGTATTCCAAATACAACAATCCATGACGAATATGTTCCAATCTCACTAAAGGAATGCAAATATAATGCAATAAAAAACAGTAAAGAACAATAAATATGTTGCAAAATAAAATTTATATAAGATGCAATTACATTTGATTTTATATGTAATTATTTCTTAATACAATTTAATCCATTACAAATTCCGAGGAAAACCTTTCCTCCATCTTTCTAACGAGCCTCCATTCATTCAAATGCCAACTTGATCCATACACATAAGCATATATTATTTTTAAATTATGGAAGTCAAACACCAAAGTCGAATACACATATAACCTAATCCAACAATTCTACATTCTTCAAGTGTATCTCGTATTGAAGAATCGTTTCCATAGCAGCCAAAATTTGTGAAGAACTAAGAGCGATTTCAATGCCCAATTGAAGAACCAATTATCTGAATTTCCAATTGTAAAATAATAGGCGTCATACAGGAGGAATTCCTTACTTGAAAAGTCAAGTAGTTGCTAGTACCAATTTCTTTCACATAATTGAAAAGAAACAACATTAGCATGAGTGATTCTCCATCAAAATATATAAGCATTGTCTTATGCCTGATAGGTTAAGGAAGAGGCAAGGGATTTGTTTTCTAAATGATAGAGAAGTACCCATAGTATGATTTCATTTGGAAAAATAATAAATCATATGAATAGAAATCACTAAGATATTTATTATGGATCATTTAATTTCATATTTTATCTCAAAACCTAAGAAGGTCTCACACGTATTTTACTTATTATACCACATAACTAAGCATAGGTCTATAATGACCATACCACTATGGAAATATAAGTAAACATTGTAATCCAATTATTCAAAATAAGATGCAATTACAATTGATTTTATATCTAATTATTTCTTAATACAATTTCATCGATTGCTAAAATAACGATAAGTAATTTTTTCATCGAAATTATTGTAAAATTAGATGGTGAGATCCAACTATCTTTTTAATTAAGATTCCAATATACATGGATAAGATTGAGCCAAAATTGGGAACACACCCTTTAAGCCTCGACTTGAGTCTTGGTGTGTGTCCATTGTCGGTATTGCCAAAATCACAAAGCTAAAAAGGGTCATTGCCGAAATCAAGTGATTGATCAACAAGCTACAAATGACTCTGGAATGGATTCTGAACAAATAAGAAAGGAACTCAGATGAGCCCATTTATCAGCAGTGACTCTAAATGACCTTCATAGCTTAAAAACCCTCGACATCTTAAAACATTATTATATTTTCACAATTGGACTTACAGACTTGTTAGTCTAAAACAACAATATTATTCACTCTTGACAGAGCTATGCCTTTCATTGATAGTAATTTTTTCGTAGGAAGATTGGTTTATATATTTTTATGAAATAAAGACTAAAAACTCATGGGTGAGTGCACAAAGTTCGTATGGAGTCCAAATTTTTTTATGCTACAACAAATAATTACATATCTATCAAAATCCTTTCCTATATTGGGATATAATTCATCAATAACACCTTCTGCCACCTCCTCTAGACTATATACCTTTCCTATACCCACAATCTAGGAGTTGGTCCTCCAAGGGAATTAGTCAACACCTCACATTTTCGATGAAACTTCATAATCCAAGCGTTAAAATAAGGTAGAGGATCTTCCCAATCAACATATGCACATAAGACATTTAATGTATGCATCTGGAAATTGAAATTAATACAAATTTATGACATAAATTTAAGATGAAAAAATGTTAAATGTTTATTCTTTAGTGTAAATTCAAGATCAGTTTTAAAATTTAAATTATAAATAGTTTATGTTGTTATTTGTCGTCCATTAGTTTTACATTTTTATTTTCTTTAAGATGTCATTATACCATGTGTATTTTACTAATGATAGTTTTTTGTATTTATGATTGTAGTGGCTACTATGGACCATAATGTAGAGATTTTTAGAGTGATTGGTCATTTGAGAGATATTGGTTCTGCTTGGAGGGGTGGAGATGAACTCTGTCTCTCCTTATCGAAATCATTACTGACCATTGTGGATACTATCAACAGATCCAATGATGCATTGTATAGAAGAGCATTGTATAGAGAGAGAAAATGACAAGAATATTCTAATGGATTGAGATGCAATGAGATTAAGAAGCTGAAAATAGGCAAAGAGCATGTATATTCACAATTTAGAGTGCCTGGGACATATGAAATTACAGATACTGGAAGACCACATATTTCCATTGAGTGGTGCATATGTTAACCAATCAGAGACCATTGGATGGACATATGGTGTATGTGTTTTGATATTCCCCTGCACAACAATAAGGAAGTATCGTTTTACTTCCTCTAGAAACTTTATGTAGAGTATGTGATGGGAAAAAATTTCAACTATTTTGACATGTTGGGGTTCTAGGGAGCTTATAGGGGGATTCCCCAAAATCGACCCAATACAAGGCATAGAGATGTAAATCGATAGATACCTCCACTCCATGTCCAACTATTGAGGCAAGACATCCCTCCTGCACATGATATGATTCCCCAACGTGAGGAATTCATAACACTAGGTTAGATGATTTCCCTCCACACCACAACTATTGACTAAGTAGGGCCCTCTTCCTCTGGTGGGGTACAACCATAAAATTTTAGTGGTAGAGGACCATCTATTAGTGGGGATAGACTGAAATCCCATGAGCCCCAAATTGAGCCACACGTGTGCACGAGATGTGGTCAAGTATATTATGGTCATGGAAGAACACATGGTACCTCTACAATGACTGTTGGTCAGGCAAAAAAATTGTAAAATCTCTATTGCTGTTCAATTTATTTTTTCCATATTGTACACATATTAAAAATTCTTAATATATGGAATTTTTAATCTTGTAGGAGCTTGATGCCTCTGAGGGGGGTGGTAGTGTACCAAGTGTTGTCATATCTGAGGCAGAAACAACCAACACCGAGGTCATATTTCAATGTGCCATTTTGTTAATACATATCATTTTTTCAATACATGTTAGCTCATTAATTTGTTAAATGGTATAATATTTACAATTTTTGAAGTTGCAGGAACCACATTTTGAACATGATACAAGAGACATTGATCTCAGTGAATTCCCACTTGGTGGCTTCTATGATTATAGGAAGAATGTAAGTACATGGTTAATGATTGAATCTTGTTCAAATTATTTTTTTAATTCTATACACTCCTTTATAGATTGCTAATATTTATAATTTTTAAACTTGCAGGTGTTATTTGGCTCTACAAAGGGGCAATGAATTGCTAGCAGTGATCCCTCCCATGGGGGAGATATGTACCAAGAAGAGGTAAGTATATTACAACATGTTAGTTTTTCAGTACATATTATTCCATCCATTCATGTCCATGTTTAACTATGGTAACACTTTATGACTGCAAACATCAATGCAAATTCCTGCACCACCACTTTGGTTTGGCTCTCCCCTTAGTCCAAATGTAGATAAGCATGTTGTATACACTAGATGACCCTCTTTCATAAAAAGAGCGGGTGTCCATGACGATGGACCTAATAATTCCACGGTAATGTACACATAGCCTCCAATGGCAGTTGCTGGTTAGATTTCAATTCACTTCACAACTATTTTTCTTAATGTTATTTTCACATGTTTACGGTATCAAGATGGAGAGTCCTTCGTGCTAGACCTTAGTGGGGTTGTTGATGTTGCAGTCAATGTTGCATCTAAAATGGGGATAAGTCACACATAGGTATCTACTTGAATATTTGTACTTATGGGTGGTTCCATGAAGTTGGGTAACATTTTTTGGCCAAATTTGGCAATGAAAACCTGATTTTTTACTCATGTGCTAGATAGAATTCCTCGAAATGCATATATGCCATGTGAATTTTGAATTGTGGTAAAAAAGAAAATTTTAGAATATTATGTTGGCTTCCCAATGATATTTTTTTAAAATATTCCAATGTCATTTAATGTGTGAAATTTCACATTAATGAACTGTGTGACCTTAAAAGTTTGAAGAAGTTACTAAGTGGATCATGTCCAACCCCAATAATTCAATCTTACATTAATAATTTAAAAAAATATATAGGAGCATGATCTACACAAATTAATGCACTATGGTATGCATATTTTTTTGTTAATTTATTTTGCAATATACAATTATTTATTATTTTTCAAAAGTGACCACATTTGATTTCAACATCATTTTATACACATGTGTGTCCATTCCAGATTTTTTTCCATTGTTTTAAAAAATTTAAAAACCAAAGATACCCTTTTGAAGAGAACGCACCGATGTGTGGGATTTTCATTTTTAAGAAATTTTTTGATGTATATTTTTAACCGTGCGGATTTTTCTTTGAGCTGCTTCAAAGTTGTTGTCAAGTTTTTTAAGTGTAATTTTTAAAACAAATTAAAAAAAACCCATATGAATTCCAAAACGCATGCATGATACCTCAATGGATAGAGTATTCGGTGATGAATCTATCGATATAAATTTCGCTCAGTTATGTGCCATGAATGGCAGGGTTTACACCCCTGATAGACACAAAGAAATATTGATTTTCCTGTAAGCTCCCCCATTATGAATATAGTTCCATGACATGCACTTTGGAAACACTGAAGGATGTTAATGAAGCTATTGGTCATATTCATGAGCATGGAAGTGCCCACACACATAGATTGTATTGCAACTGAATATATTGATGTTGAAAATGTTTATATGACGTTGATATTGCATGTTGATATTGATCATACGTACGATTCACTCACTTCTTCCCAAACCAAAATATAGACTATAATGGTGTTAGCTTATATTTGAGAATATATTTCACAACTATACTAATTGGAAATAAGTCATCTACGCATAGGAAGAAAAATATTCCTATTACAATATCAAGAATTAACTCTAAAGTGCAAACCCAAACTTTAGGACTTGAGGTGGAAAAGGAAGGTGGGTCCTTGAAAAAAGATAATTTGGAATGTCAACTTCATATGGCCATATATTTTCATATGAAAACCATTTAGTGAATTATTAGGACTAGTGGAAAGCCCTCAAATTTCAATAACAATTATAGGGGTTACAACACCCCAAGAAAACTTTGTTTAGGGCCCAAAAATGGGTTGGAGGTTGAGGACCCAAAAATATAATCAAACTCAAGTCCATGTTTGTGATGGCCCAAAAAAACCACATGGATTAGATTCATAGTTTCATATGAACAAAAATTAAGGACACTGTGAAATCAAGTATTATGACAGTTAATTTCTTTTATTTTTCAACAAAAACAAGATTTTATATCGCATTGAGAAAATTACAGATCATATCTATTTGTAATATGAATAAAAATATTCATTACCTAACATATATTTAGTTCACGTTTTTTTAATAGAAATATCAAAATGCATTTATTATTATAAAAATTAATCGCTAAGATGATATTTAATATTTATCCTTGCTCCTTATTGTGTTTCTTTTCTGGATATTCTTTTATGGTATAGCTTCAAGCTGGTATCTTGATGTGAGGTTAACAAAAGATTGATCTTCCTCAAATAAATATTCTTCAACTTTAGGATTTAGGATCTTAGGGTCTTCAGGAGAATTTGTGTTGTTGTTGGATAGTGGTTAAGATCAACTAGCTTTGGACATGGTTTCAGCACTGACTACTCATGGTTCCGTTCACTTTAATATATTCAGGTTTTCTCTTACAATAAATGAGGGGATGTCATATACCTAGGAAATATATTTTTTGGTTATGCTTCCTTTAAATGGCTTGTCTCTAAACACAGTATGCACCTGAAAGTCACTTTCTTATAATTTAATTGTCAAGGATATATAAAATATTCATATTATAAAATGATATTGTAGCAAAGATTTACTCATGTCATTATCTATGGAGGTTTTGGGATAGGTGAAAATACCCTTATAATTATAATGGTGTTCTAACAACACCAGTAGCAACATAGCTAGAAGCAACAGTAGTAGTATATCTAGATGACGTTGTTAATGATATAGATGCATAAGTCGGTACAACATTAGTATTAGATCTAGTAACAACATATCGAGTAGATGAATTAGTTGATTGTCAATATCCATATCCATATCGATATACATCATAAGAAAACGAATCATCGTCAAAGTAAGCAACGATGAAAGTATTGGGAAAAGCCAATACCTCATCCAACATTAGTTAATATGGAAAATATTCTCTTATACCTTCCATATTGATAACTCGTTGCAAATCCAATTGATTGATTCCCCAACCCAACATATTTAACAGTAACAAAACTAGCTTATGACTTGACTAATTTTAACCAATTGAAGTCAATGGACCATTTCCAAATATAAATATTGTCCTTGACTCATTTTAGGGCCTATATAGATTAGGATCCCATTTCTAGAAATTGTCATGAGTTTGATGATTGATCATGTTGATCATCGATACCTAGTAACTTATGGTATGCTGTTTTTTTAATCTTGATGCCTTTTTTATACCCATAATCTATGTATTTTGTTTTGGATATGTATTGCACTAGGTGCCATTTTTCTCTATTTAATCTTTAATGGTATATATATGAGTATACTTTGCAAATTTGTTTTCTAATGGTTTTTAGTTTATGTGTGTGTATAAAATTAAAATTTTCATTTTTTAGTAAATCAGTTTATAAACCGAGTTGGTTGTTGATTACAGTCTAAGTATGATTTGACCCTTGGCTAAATCCTAGTTTTATTTTGACTTTTAAAATATTGGTACCAAGGAAACTTGTAACTGTTGAAAATGAAAAAATTATAAATAAAAATAAAATAGTACTAGTATGTAAGAGGGTGTAAACCAAGAAGCTAAACTCTAGCATAGAGAAAGATATCATGTTGTGCTTCAAGTTGTTGAGAATATAGTTGTCATTGATGTCAAAGGAGTTCACAAATGACAAAGGAATAACTAATAGACATGGTAGCAGTATGAAATCAGTAAAATACAAAGGATCCATTACATGGATTATCGTTGAATGTAAAAGATAGAGGCATGAGTATATGAGTGAAGAGAGAGTGTGGAGTGGAGAGTGCAAAGACTGTGTGTGAGAAAATTATACCTCTGGTTAAGGTGAATGAAGAACAGAGTTTACTCCGTAAGTATTTTTAAGTATTTGCACCTTCGTTTCAATCACCAGAAGTATTGATTTGAATCTCTCTATGTGTATGTGTGTATTTCAAAATATGATCTAAGTATAGAAGATCGAAATTGTCTATGTGTAGAGCACTGCGAAAAGGAATTGATCGTTACACTGATCAATTCAATCACAGAGTTAAAGATCTGCATCTTGGATAGATCAATGACTGAAAAGGGATTTCACAATTAGAAGTAGTACCCTAATTAATCCTAAACCAATTGCACATACAACTATAGATCGTATGGTGGAGAATAGAGGTGGATAGTATCAACGACTGAAGGAGGATTCTGCTAGATAAAGAAGGGTCGAGCTTGCAAAATTGGAGATGATCACTGGGATATGAGATTGAGATCAATGATCTAGATCGATTGTCAAATTAAATCAACGACTCACAATTATTCCGCTGGGTGAAGTTGTGCGGTTTGGAAAAATTTTGATGTGTGCGAAATTTTTATGAAATCTGCTTCATCATATTTGAATTCCATCGTTGATATGGTGGGGACACAGATATGAAGGCCCTTAAGGATTCCACTGATTTAACTAGCAATCCTGTTATTGTTTTTCTTGGCTACAAAATAAACGAAATTGTAAAGTGTTTGAGATCCGTCGGACAACGTGGACGACAGATCGGAAAATTTGCTTGCTAACTAAGTCGGGTAGGTGAGCTGATTAGAGCCGCATTTCCTACTTGGAATCATAATTGCTGGGAATAGGATCAAGATCGATGGATAAGGTTGATCATTGAAATAGATCAACGACTGTCAACGATTTCGCTGAGAGAAGTTGTGCGGTTTAAGAAAGTTTTGATGTGCATGAAATTTCTATGAAATTTGAAATTTGCTTCATCTTATTTGATGTCCACCATTGATTGATGGGGATCCTGATCTAATGATGGTAAAGAAATTTCATGGGTAAAGTGACAAGAGGTTAACAAATTCTTATGGGAGTGAAATTCCATTTACAATAAGAACTTGGACGGTCAAGATTGAATCCGCAAGGAAATATACGGTGGGGAATGATTTCTGCACAAAGAAAGGGGAAGATCCACGAATCCACATTTGATCGAGATCAATAGTTAGGATTTAATCTGCGAAGAGATCGATGATGGTGATTGATTTCCGTACAAAGAAAAATGAAGATCCGAAATCCACATTAGATCGTAGATCGACGGTCGGGATTGAACCCACAAAGAAATCAATGGTTCAGAAGAAAAGTTGAAGGCATAAATTAGAAGGTGGAGAATCACGAAAAATACTTTGGGAAATGTCACAGTTTTGCTACTCGAAATACAGAAGATTGACGGTCCAAAAAACATCCGCATAATATTGACGTTGCGAAAAGATTGGTGCGAAAAGTGGAAATATCAAAATGACATGTTGAGAAGGACACAAACTCGCAATCCACAATCCATAAGATTAACAATGCAGAATGATACTCGAATGAGATCAACAGTGCATAAATATTGGCGGAAAGCGGAAGGCAGAATGCGGAAGATGAGAAATCAAGTTCTAGAATAATATGGGTTTCTGCAACCCAAAGTATGCCAGCGGAATGCAGAAGGAAGAGAATTGTGAAAGAAAAGGTTGAGTTTTTTGAGAACCCGCATTCCACAACCTGCAGTCTGGGAGATTGATGGTCAGGAAAACATCCGCAAAAAATTCACGGTGAGGAAATAAAAGTGCAGAAATGTTGGCGCGAAAAATGGAAATTGAGAAAGTAACAATTGAGAATGTTATGAACCCGTAATACACATCTAATCTAAGATCAATGGTTAGGATAACATCCGCATAATATAGATGGTGCATAAAGGTTTGTACAGAAAATACCATTGCAGAAATCACGGAATGACATTTCGAGAAAATGTCACATATACGCAACCTGCATCCTATCTCAGATAAACGGTCACGAAAGAGCCCGTAGGAGAACAACAGTGTAGAATGGTTGATGCAGAAAGCTAAGTGAGAAAAGAAATTTTGAGAAATGTCACAGTTCGAAAAACCTCATTCCACACATTATCTTAGATCTACGTTCTAGAAAAATAACGAAATAAAATCAATGGCCCGGAATGATTGCGGAAATGAAGATTTTGGAAGGTCACGACTGGAATATTAAAAAATTAAATCAATTAACAGGGAATTATTTTAGTTGTTTTGGAGAATCATGACAGAGGTAGATGAATCTACGACTCAGTAATAGAATGAGGAATTAATCTCTCATGAAGAGGCATGATCGAAGAATGAAATGGCGCAATGGTGAAGAGATGCGTCCGCACGAAACATGAAGGTAATTATACATAGAGGGATGAGTGAGAGAAATTGTCTCTGTGGTCCATATCATAGAATAAGAAGCAGAGACCAGTGAGGATGACAATTATTGAAGGGTAAAGGAATCTGGAAGATTACCAAAAACATATTAGGGTGGTAGGGTGGCGCGAGGGAAAGCAACAGGCCTACAGGGGGTTGCATCCTCCTTCCAGTAGAAGCTAGTAAATAGGGTGTAGTAGAATCTCGTCAGTTGTAGCTGACAAAACATGGGGTTGTAGCCTCCATCCAATAGTTGCTGGTAGATAGGGTGTAATACCATCCTTTTCTGTAGCAGTAAGAAAAAAATATTTTTAAATAACAATTTTGCAATAATAGGAAGTATTGGTGGTTTACCCAATTGGGCTTCCACGATAAATTTGTGTTCTGTGTGTTCTTGTTGATTATGTGTTTTTAATGAGTAAATTTAAAGTGGAATTAAATTGACAAAAGTTACAATATCGATTCACACCCCCACATGACTCTCAGTATTGAACCATATTCCAACAATTGGTATCAGAGTAGGTTCCTTCACCATAGTTTAACCACAGGAAGGAAGATCCTATTTAAAAACCACTATGGATCAATAAGAAGGATTAGCCACTAACAGACCTCCATAATTCATAGGAGAAAATTATGCATATTAGAGTGTGAAAATGAAGTGTCATCTGATGTCCCTTGGATGGAAGGTTTGGGAAGAAACTGAAAAAGAATATAAAATAGGAGACCACACACCTACATACCTAGAGGAACTAGGCCAATATGAAGGAAATTCCAAAGCCCTAAATTCAATCTTGAGTGGATTGAGAAAGTCTGCATTTACAAAAGTTATGTGATGCAAGGCTGCCAAACAAGCCTGGGATAAGTTAACAATTATTTATGAAGGAGCATCTAAAGTCAAAGAATCTAAGCTTTAGACATATAAAGGATAGTTTGAGAACCTTAAAATGAAAGAAGAGGAAAATATTGGGGAATACCTTCTAAGAGTAGATGTGGTTGTCAATGTTATTATAGGTCTTGGAGGAAAATTAAAAGAAAGAGAAGTGGTGAGCAAGGTACTAAGAACATTGCCAATGAAGTATGACTCAAAAGTGTCCACCCCAAAAGCACGGGATGGACTTGATGACATGATAGTAGATGAACTGCATGGGATTTTCACTGCATATGAGATGAGGATGATACATAATGAACCCTCAAGAAAAGTGTAATCACTTAAATCCCTATCCAGGAACCAATTAGAGAACCTAGATTATTAAGAAGCTCTTTTCATAAGTAAACATGAGAGAGGCACTGGGAAACTTAAAGGAAAGCTACCCTTGAAATGTTTTAACTGTGGAAAAATTGTACATTTTTCCAATAAGTGTCCTTACCCAAAACAAGAGGAGAGTGATCACGAAGAATCTTGCTGTCATAAGGATAACACCATGGGTAAGAAGAAGTTTAAGAAAAAGAAGAAGAACTTATATTCCAAAGAAGATAGTGATGATGAAAGTGAAGATGCAGAAATCCTATTTATAGGGACAACAAATTTAGATGAGGAATCAGAAGTTGACATAGAAGCTCAATACCTAGTTGTTGTTGGTGAAATTGAAAAATGTAGGAAAAGAAACAAAGTTTTGAAAGAGAAACTGTCAAAGTACCAAGAATAAACAAATCAAATTATTATGGACTTGAAGAACCAGCTTCAAGAAGCCAAGAAGACTGAAGAGGATCTAGTAGTTCTGCTCAAGGAGAAAATCCAAGATTCTAAAAAACTTGAAAAATTATTCAACTTAGAAAAGGGGTTGATGAAAAATATATCAATTCAAAGTTTGAGAACAACTCAAGGATATTAGATGATATATTAAATATCCAAATACCATCAAATGATAAAACTGGTCTAGGATATGACAAAGTAAAGAAGTCAGAATATTCCTCTATCACAAACCAAGGTGAAAATGGAAGAAGATATGACACGCTAAAGAGTCATGTTAAAAGGGAAGAAAACATGAAATTAGTTCCATCCTTTCATGACAAATATAGAACCAATGAGATGTCTAATAGATCAATGACAAATAGATATCAACATATCTTTTTGGGTCATTGTTACTCTCGTAATAATTGTTGTCATAAATCCTTGAAATGCATAGCTTATGGAAAGGTTTATGAATATAAGAAGGGTACATCTAGTAAACCAAAAGGAAGAAATCATAACCGGTTTGGACCTCTTCAAAGATATGACATAGAGTGTTATAAATGTAATAATTTTGGACTTATGGCCAAAGAATGTAAGCTAAGGAAGAATTCTTTAATAGAAGGCCAAGAACAAAAGATGGAATGAAAGAAGATGGAAGACCAAATATTCCTCAAACATAAAGGAATATTTTATGGATATTGTCACTGATGTCACAAGTTTGGTCACAAAGCTATTAATTACAGAACCAAGAGAAAAGATCGAAGTAGAGAATCCAAGAAAAAACCAAGGTCAGTAAGCAGGGTACCTCATGGAAAGATGTGGAGAAGAAAGGAAGACTCCAAAGATATAGAAGAAAAAAATATTTCAAACATCTGTTAGGTCTCCAAAGATGACGATGAGCATCATAGTGCTATAAACAAGAATGACATCCATTATGAGGAAAAGAAAGTCTCAGATGTAAAAGAATACATCGATGAATATGAAGATGAAGGTGATGAAGAAGGATATAATGATGATTGTGGGATTCTTTTCTAAATATCTCCCATGATTTAAAGAGAACCCTGAAAATAACATTCGGAGAGATCATATACTCAGGGGGAGTTAAAGTTAAATTTTTTTAATTGGTATCTAATGTTGATGTATGTTGAAAGCTATCTTCATCAACGACAATAGATGATCAAGGTTAAATGATAATATTGGTGTATGGTTGACATAGAGGAAGTGGAATACCTATGAAGTGTAACATGAGAACAACAAAATATGTAATTCATGAAGACCATGATCAATGCAATCAAATAGAAGATAAATATTTTATGTTCACTTAGAATTTGAAGTCATGACACATAAAAATGGTTGACATGGAAGAGAACTCAAGTCTAAGATGAAAAATAAAAAATTAGTCTATTGAAAAGTGCTAGGACGAGTAAAAGTAACAGTGAATAATTTGAAGGAACAATGGGTATTTTAAAAAATATATTTATTAGTTTAAGGAAGTTATTTCTAAATTTGTCTCTCAAACTTGTAGCAAAGCCTGCTATTATCTCATTCCAAGGATTATGTGAAGACTTCTTAAGAAGAGCAAGTTACATAAAACATTTTTTTTAAAGGAACAATGTAATGCTAAGTGTAAACTTGGTCACAAAAATGTTGACAAATGAGAGGAAGTATAGTGACAGGGGTATTCCATGGATCTATCATTCAAGTTATCATTCAAGAACCTGTTGCAAGAAATTAAATATTAAGATAAATGATAATACATTGGTTAGTACCAAGTCTAGTTAACAAAGGGGAGATATGATGACAGGGGGGGTTGTCAGAAAGAAGAAGACAAGAAATCCTATATCAAAATGGGTACAACAATACAGGTTATCCTTTGTCATTGTTGTCAAAGGGGGAGAATGTTTAGATGTTTCCATCAATTCCAAAGGGGGGTATTGTTGAGAATATAGTCGTCATTGATGTCAAAGGAGTTCGTGAATGACAAAGGAATAGCAAATAGACATGGTAGCAGGATGAAATCAGTAAAAGACAAAGGATCCATTACATGGATTATCATTGAATGTAAAAGAGGCAGAGGCTGTGTGTGAGAAAATCATACCTCTGGTTAAGTTGAATGAAGAACAAAGTTTACTCTACAGGTATTTTTAAGTATTTATACCTTCGTTTCATTCAACAGAAGTATTGATTTGAATCTGTCTATGTGTATGTGTGTATTTTGAAATCTGCTATAAGTATCGAAGATCGAATTTTTTTGTGCGTAGAGAGATGCATAAAGGAATTGATCGTTCCACTGATCAATTCAATCACAGAGTTAAAGAGCTGCATCTTGGACAGCTAAACGATTGAAAAGGGATTTCACAATTAGAAGTAGTACCCGAATTAGGCCTAAACCAATTGCACATACAACTAGAGATCGTACAGTGGAGATTACAGGTGGAGAGTATCAACAACTGAACGAGGATTCCACTAAATAAAATACGCATAAGATAAAGAAGGGTCAAGGTTACGAAATCAGAGATGATTGCTGGGATATGAGATCAATGTCAATGGTCTAGATCGATAGTCAAATTAAATCGATGGCACATAACGATTCTTCTGGGTGGAGTTGCGCGGTTTGGAAAACTTTTGATGTGCACATAATTTTTATGAAATCTGCTTCATCATATTTGAAGTCCATCGTTGATCTACTGGGGACACATATTTGACGGTCCTTAAGGATTCTATTGATTTAACTAGCAATCATGTTAACATTTTGCTTGGCTGTGGAAGAAACAAAATTATAAAGTGTTTGAGATTCGTTGGACAATGTGGACAATAGATCATATGATTTGCTTACTAACTGAGTCGGGTTAGTGATCCGATTAGATCTGCATATCCTACCTGGTATCATAATCCCTAGGAATAGGATCGAGATCGATGGATTAGGTTGATCATTGAAACATATCAACGACCATCAACGATTTCGCTGGTAGAATTTGTGTGGTCTAAGAAAGAATTGATGTGCGCAAAATTTCTATGAAATTCACTTGATCTTATTTAAATTTCATTGTTGATTGATGGTGATCCTGACCCAACGGTGGTAAAGACATTTTGTTGGATAAAGTGACAAGAGGTTAACAAATTCTAATGGGAGTGAAATTCCCTTTACAATGAGAACTTGTATGGTCAGGATTGAATCCACATGTAAATCTACGGTGGGGAATGATTTCCGTACAAAGAAAAGGGAAGATCCACAAATCCACATTTGATCGAGATCAATGGTTAGGATTTAATCCTTGAGGATATTGATGACGGGGAATGATTTCCGCACAAAGAAAAGTGAATATCCACAATCCACATTAAATCGTAGATCAACGGTTAGGATTGAACCCGCAAAGAAATCAACGGTTCAGAAGAAAAGCGGAAGGTGGAAAGTGAAAGGAGAAGAATAACGAAAAGACTTTGGGAAATGTCACAGTTTTGGTACCTGAAATCTAGAAGATCAACTATCCAGAAAACATCCACATAAGATCGATGGTGCGGAAATATTGGTGTAGAAAGAAGAAATCTCGAAATGACATGTTGAAAAGGTCACAAACCTGCAATCCACAATCTGGAAGATCAAGGGTGCATAATGATACTTGAACAAGATCAACGGTGTGTAAATATTGGTGAAAAGAAGGAGGAATGTGAAAGATGAGAAATCAAGGTCTAGAATAATATGAATTTCTACAACCTGAATTCCACTGGCGGAATGTAGAAGGTGGAAAGTGGAAGGCGGAGAATTGCGAAAGAAATGATTGAGTTTTTAAAGAATCCGCATCGCACAACCCACATTATGGGAGATCAATGGTCAGGAAAACATCCCCAAAAAATTGACGATGCGAAAAACAAAAGTTTCAAAAGTAACGATTGAAAATGTTATGAACCTGCAACCTGCATCTAATCTAAGATCGACAGTCAGGATAGCATCCGCATAATATAGATGGTGTGGAAGGGATTGTATGAAAAATATTATTGTAGAAATCATAGAATGACATTTCAAGAAAAATTCACATATCTGCAACACACATCTTATATTAGATCAATGGTCACGGAAGAGCCCGCAGGAGATCAATGATTTGAAATAGTTGGTGTGGAAAGCTAGTTGCAGAAAGAAATTTTGATAAATGTTATGGTTTGACAATTGAAATTACGCATCCTATCTTAGATCTACAATGAGGAAAAATCCTGAAATAAAATCAATGACTTAGAATGATTGTGGAAATGAGGATTGTGGAACGTCACAATGGGAAGATTAAACAGTAAATTGATTAACAGGGAATTGTTCTATTTGTTTTGAAGAAGCACAACAGAGGTAGATGAATCTACGTCTCAATAATAAAATGAGGAATTAAGCTCTCCTGAACAGGCACGATTGAATAATGAAATGGTGCAATGGTGAAGAGATGCATCCATAGGAAACATGAAGGTATTTATACACAGAGGGATGAGTGAGAGAAATTGTCTATGTGGTCCATATCATAAAAGAAGAAGAAGAGACCAATGAGGATGACAGATATTGAATGGTAAAGGAATATGGAAGACTACCGAAAACATATTAGGGTGGTAGGGTGGTGCTAGGGCAGGAAACATGCCTGCAAGGGGTTGTAGCCTCCTTCCAGTAGAAGCTGGTAAATAGGGTGTAGTAGCATCATGTCAGTTGTAGATGAAAAAACATGGGGTTGTAGCATCCTTCTAGTAGTTGCTGGTAAATAGGGTGTAATACCATCCTTGTCTGTAGCACAAGGAAAAAACTATTTGTAAATAACAATTTTGCAGTAATAGGAAGTATTGGTGGTTTACCCAAGTGGGCTTCCATGATAAATTTGTGTTATGTGTGTTCTTGTTGATTATGTGTTTTTAATGAGTAAGTTAAAAGTGGTATTAAATTGATAAAAGTTACAATACTGGTTCACCCCCCCCTCTCAGTATTGACCCATATTCCAACACAAGTATCCATGGATATAGATGTCAAAGAAATAACATCACAGGTGTCATCCTTCCAAATATTCTCCAATATTTTAGAGAAGAATACTTCCTCGTCAATCCACCATTTCAAAAAATCCATTTTCACATTTATTTAATCATTCACTGGTTGTCAATGTTAACATGGGCTCTGTGGTTCTCATATTTTTCATTGGTGAAAAGTTCTCCTCATAATCAATTCTTCATTTTGGTTCATAGCCTTTTGATACCAACTGCACTTTATACTTTACTTTTTTTCTTTAACTTCAATCTTGTGAATAAAGTCTCAAGTACTTCCTTGCCTTTGTGGATGGAACCTAGTGCAAACTCATTGATGCTTATAATGGTGCCTAGCCTAGACTTAGGTATATTGGGCAAGGCATGCAACATAGGTATTCATTCTTTGGATTCAACCTCATTACGTCTTGCTATGAATATGAAAGCGATTAACCATTTGAGCTATATCACTTAGCTCAAATACTTCCCAAAGGGAAATGATTTAAATGCCTAGGAATTTTGTAGTATTAATGGCCATTATACGATAAGAACAAAACAACAAACATATAATTATGGCAAATCATCTTGGTGATGGATGCTTAATAAGGTTTACTCATTTCCCCCATCCAAGATCACCTAGAATATTCTCTATCATGAGATTCTTCCTTTGGCTATATAATTTTAACATAAAGAATTATTAATAATCTCCTTTATCTTATGTGGCACCTTGGACTAACTGTGTACTCAATTTTAGCACATGAGTATATTTTAGCATGTCTTCTTGATTAAATTGGTTGAAGAAAAAATGTGTATGGCTGGTAAACTAGGAGACTTTGCTATGGTATCATAAACCAAGTGGAATAACATGTGATGAGGCTTGATGCATGGTATGTAAGACATATAATCCTTCTTAGTACAAACATAAAGTTTATTCTTACAAAATATTTATGTTTCATATTTATTCTTACCAAATATTCATGTTTCATATCAACCCCAAACAAAAAAAAAAATCAAATGCAATATGTTATGCAACCAAGTCACATATATAGCATAAAAAGAGTAGGAATAGATAATAAGAGAGTAATCCATGCCTAAAAGGTTAATATCAGAGATAAATATTAATCCTCTTCAAGGGAGGAACCTCCTTACACAATGTACTATGTACACAAGACAGGATAAGATGATATGATGAATAAAATGAGAATATCTCCTTCCTATATATAGGAGATAAAGGTGTACAATAACAACTAATAAACCCACTAATAGAACCAAGCCTACATAAATAATATGTAATGCACCAAAATATAGGGGGTAATGTGACACACTATATGGTGTAATGTGTCATCATTTAGGGCTTAACATGCCCCTCCCCTTCAAAAAGTGTTGTCCTCAACGCTGAAGTAGTTCTGGATGCTGCTGTATAAAGGACTCATCTTCTCATGTTGAATATTTCATGGGTAAGTTCTTCCATTTAATGAGATACTCTGAAATTGATTGATTTTGAAGCTGTCTAGTACATATTTCGGTAATTTCTTCAGGATCCAAGATGATTTTTCCTTCCTCATCAATTTATAGTAACATCGTTTGAATTGGTAGCTTGTCACCAATTACCGTCTTTAAAAGGGAAACATGGAATAATGGATGGACTCATGAAGATGTAGGTAGTTCCAATCTGTAGGCCATACTACCAATCTTTTGTAACTCCTTGTAGGGATCGTAGTATTTATGTGATAATTTATTATCCTTCTTGGTGTTCTTCAAGTACATCTCTTTGTATGGTTGTAGTCTTAAAAACACCCAATCCACAACATTAAATCTCTGTTCACTACAGTGTTGATCTGCTTGTTGTTTCATTTGATTTTGTGCTAGACTCGGGTTGTCCTTTAAGAGTTGAAGAATTTGTTGTCAATGCTCCGTGTGGTATTCCACTGCTTGAACATTAGAGTCTCTTAGTGAAGATGTGATAGATGGTGGATGGTAGCCATACAGTGCCATAAATGGGGTAATTTTTGATGATGTGTGGAAGGAAGAATTATACCACAATTCTGCCAAGGGTAACCACTTGACCCATTCTATTTATTTATCAGCTGCAAAACAATGAAGATACCCTTCCAAACATTTGTTTACTATCTATGTTTGTCCATCATATTGAGGGTGATAAGATGAGCTATGAGCCAGTTGAGTACCCAAACAAGAAATTATTTTGACCCAAAAATTTCCAGTGAAAATGGGATCCCTGCCACTTACTATAATATTTGGAGTACCATGTAGTTTTGTACTGTCTCCATAAAATAATTGGTGATCGTTCTTGCTTTGAATGGGTGAGATAGTGCACATAAGTGTGCATATTTAGTTTTTCTATAAAAAACCACCATGATGAAACTCTTTCCTTCATACTTTGGTAAACCTGTGATAAAATCCATCGAGACCTTTGTCCACCTTTGGCTTGGAATGGAAAGTGGTTGTAGGAGAGCAGGGTCTTAATTGTTTCCACTTTATTTTGTTGGAAAACCAAACATTCTACCACAAATTTTTGAACGTCAGTTTTAAGACCATCCCAAAAAAAATATTTTTTTACCCTGTGGAAGGTTTTTAAGAAACTTGAGTGCCCTCCTATCAGTGAAGAGTGAACTTAGAAAGTACCTTTTGCTTGAGCTGGAAACTCTTACCAAGATATAAGCGATCCTTGTACCATAGAAAGTCATATGTCCACCTAAATGTATTAGAGGCACTAGGATCCTGCTGCAGCTTTTGAATACATGTTCATATTTTTTCATCATTTTTCCATTTGTCCATTGCTTCGGCTATCCAATCTGATTGGATGATTGAAATAGCATAGAGTAATGCTTCAACATCCTCATCTTTCCTGGAGAGTGCATCCGTGACAACATTTTTCTTCCTCTTTTTGTAGATGATTTCAAATTCATATCCCAACATCTTTGTTACCCATTTTTGTTGCTCTTGTGAAGATAGAATTTGTTCCAAGAAGTATTTAAGGCTATCATGACCAGTTTTAACCTTGAAATGTATCCCTGTAAGGTAGGTGCACCATTTCTTCATGGCATGTAGTATTTCCAATATTTCCTTCTCGTAAATGGGATTTTTTAACTTCTTTCCCTTGATTGGATGACTTGTGAAGGAAATAGGGTGTCCTTCTTGCATTAGTACAGCTCCAATTCCATTTCCTGAAGCATCACATTCCACAATAAATATTTTTGTGAAGTCTGGGGTCACCAAAACATCTGCTTTACACATGGCCTCTTTGAGTTGTTGAAAGGATTCAGTTGCCTCTGGAGTCCAAGAAAATGCATCTTTCTTCAGTAACGATGTTAGAGGAGTTGTTATTCTTCCATAGTTCCGAACAAACTTATGGTAGTACACTGTCAAACCTAAGAATCCTCGATGAATATTCTTCATGGTTTTGGGAATCGACCAGTCCATCATGGATTTAATTTTTTTAGGGTCTACCTTGACACCTTCATGAGATACAATATGACCCAAATACTCTACCTCCTTTATCCCAGAGAAACATTTTTAGGGGTTTTCATATAGTTCTTTCTGCTTTAGTAGTTGTAGTACCTTGTCAACATGTTGAACATGTTCTTCCCAAGACTTGTTATAGATTAGTATATAATCAAAGAATACCAACACAAATTTTCAAAGGGAAGGATTGAAATTAGAATTCATCAAACCTTGAAATGTGGAAGGTGCATTTGTTATACCAAATGGCATGACCAAAAATTCATAGTGACCTTCATGAGTTATGAATTTTGTTTTGGGGATGTCTTCATCCTTCATTCAAATCTGATGATACCCAAAACAGAGATCCAACTTTGTGAAGACAACTGCTACTTGTAATTCGTCTAACAATTCATCAATGACAGGAATGGGAAACTTATATTTAATGGTGATGTTGTTAATATCTCTATAATCAGGACACATACACCATGATCCATCTGGCTTGCGTACCATTACCACTAGTGCAGAGTAAGAAATTTGGCTAGGACTATGTAACGTCCCCGACCCTCGGACCGGCGAAGAGGATGCTACTATATGTCAATCATCCAGGGATCTAGCCCCATGAACATGAACATACATATACATATAATGATGAATCATGATACTTTAAATCATAAAACATATCATGAAGCATAACCATTCATTATACACAACAGAAGCAAAACATATCAATCAACACTTCATGCATATACCGATCAGTATTTAACATGTATATCAGCATTCATTAACAGTAAATATGATTGCAGACACAAGTTAGGTAAGGATACTTATCTTATAAAGAGCTTGTTCCGCAACCAGCTACGTTGCTGCAACGTTCCACCCAATCGTAGGCTCGCGTGCTCTTTAATCTCTCAGCAACGCTGCCACCCCCATGTCGAGCATGATTCCCAAAGGAATAAAGAACTAAACAGACTTACACATAGCCATGGATAACAGCACCACAAGGGTACACAGTTCATTCAAGCCAACATAGTTGGGTTTATCAGGTGAACAACGGATCAACCAAGCCAACAAAGTTGGGTTTATAAAGCCATCCAGGAGTTGGGAAAGGCTAATGCTAAGCTGGTGAGATCATTGAAGAGCTATAGACACCAACACCAGAACTAGTTTGGCTTCTAGAACACCCACACACACCCAACACAAGGAAATCAGCCCTTTCTATGCAATGCAGTCCCTTAGACCCTGATCTCCCTTCTAGTGCTATTCAGGGGTTGTAGAGAAGGAAGCCAACTCAGTAGCTCTATCTGTGTGGTTCTCAATCCATCAGGTTTCTCAAGCACCTCAAGCCCTCATTCACCACTCCAATGCAGTCCGAGGACAAAACCACTGCATGCAAGCAGCCAAATAGCTATTCAAGCTTTTTCAGGGGAAAAACACAGTCAATCCATTATGGCAAACATCAGCCCATAGCAACTATGAACCCACAGCAATTCCTCAAGGAAATCGCTAGAGAAATTACACAAACAACAATGGGAAAATAAAATTATTCTCAGTCTGTGTGTGAGGGGGAAAAAGACACAGACAAAATGAAATGTGGATGAAACCACCGACCACACAGCGCAGGGACTCATAGCACCCGATTGATCCTCAATAAAATCAATGTAGAACTTGCACACGCAGAGGAGTGGGAGAAAGAATAGACTACCATTCTATGCGAAAAGACAAAACGCAATCCATCAAACTATCCAAGAAAATCACAGCCTCAAACCAATGATGGACATAACAGAACCATACACAGTCTGAAATTGATGGGAAAAAGATGCAAAACTCTACGTGAACAGAGGAAGAATGTTTTTCTGACTAGCAATTCGTGTCTGAAAGGAATGGAAAACCCCCAACAATGAATTGTGGATTCCTTTAATTCTTCTTAGCGTGATGGAAGATGGATAGACTCGTGATCTCCCTAGTGGGAAGACCATCCGCTACCCAAAAGGCATGTCGTGGAGAGTGAGTGTAGGTGTGAGCGTAGGAGTGGTATTTTTGCCAGCAAATCGTTGTCCCCACTAACAACAGAAAACTAAGGTGCCGGTGAAAAAAAGAGAGGGGTGACACATGGGTCTTCCCCCATGACTCAATGTTCAACATTCCCCTTCCTTATCCTTTGGAAATCATGCCCCTTCTCAATTTAGTTTCTGTGAACATAGCTGGTTGGGTTATTTAATTAAAAATGTGTGTTTACATGATGCCACAATTGAACATATGTTGTATGTCCTGATATACCATCGGTGACCATTCCAAATTAGAAACACAACATAACCAAATCTATGATGGGGCCTTGGCCTTTAGCTCCACACCAAGATTATTTACAATAAATGCAAGCAGGGTTAAACCTGGGGTATTACATTCCCCTCCCCCTTCAATAGCACTGTCCTCAGGGCTTTAACAAATTTGAACAAAAGTGCTACACTGGTACCACCTCAGTGTTCTGCGGGATTGAACAAAAATGGATGTGCCAATCGCATGGCATCCTCCAGCTCCCACGTAGCCTCTTCAGGTCTGTAGTGCTCCCATTGCACCTTTACCTGCCCTATGGCTTGGTTTCAGAGCATTGTGATCTTCCTGTCGAGGATGCGCATTGGCTCGATTTGGAACTCTCCCTCGAGTTCCACCTGAATCACATCCCAATTTATCACATGGTTAGGAGAATGTACATATTTCTTAAGCAAAGAAACATGAAAAACATTATGAGCTCTAGTACTAGCAGGCAATGCAAGTCTATATGCAACAGGCCCTATTCTTTCAAGCACTTCAAACGGCCCACAATATCTAGGTGACATCTTGGCACAACTTCCAAGCTTCAAGGAATTTTTCTTTGCCTTCACTCTGAGGTAAACATGATCCCCAACACTAAAATCTCTGTTCATCCTATGCTTATCTGCATAGCTTTTCTGTCTGTCCTATGCTGCTTTCAGATTTTTCCTGATCTTTGCAACCTCTTGCTCCATTTCCTTGAGAAATTCTAGTCCAAGCACAACTTTGTTCACCGGGTTGTCCCAAGTCACAGGTGTCCTGCACCTTCTACTATACAAAGCTTCATACAGACTCATCGCCAAGGATGCCTGTTGTCCATTGTTGTAAGCAAAATCTACCAAGTGTAAGTAATCTTCCCACTCGGTTGGTTTGTCCATCACATACATGTGAAGCATATCTTCAAGCACCTGATTAACTCTTTCTGTCTGCCCATCTGTCTGAGGATGGTATGCAGTGTTGAAGTTTAACTTTGTACCCAAATCTGCAAACAACCCCTTCCAAAAATTGGAAGTGAACTTGACATCTCTGTCAGAAATTATTGCCTTCGGCAATCCATGCAATTTGAAAATCTCCTTCATGAAAATCTTTGCAATGTCATCAATCTTATGCGTAGAATTCACTGGTATAAAATGTGCTTCTTTGTCAACTTGTCTACTACAACCATGATGGAATCATGTTGTCTCCAAGTCATCGGCAATCATGTAATAAAACCCATGGAAATAACTTCCCATTTCCATTCCGAAACTGGCAAAGGTTGCAAAAAACCTACTGGATGTTGATGCTCAACCTTTACCTGTTGACATTTCATGCACCTTGAAATGTATTCAGCCATGTCCTTTTTCATACCTGGCCAAAAAGTACTTCCTTCTAGCTGTAGCAATTGTCTTCTGATATCTTGGGTGACGAGAATACGGAGCTTGATGGATTTCATCCATAACAATTCTCCTCAAATCTCCTAATTTAGGAATATAAATTCTACCTTTAAAAGTGAGAATTCCATCTTCTTCAAATTTATATCCCTCATACCTCTTCTCAAGACTTTTCTGCTGCAATTTGTCTTTTACCTACTCATACAATTCATCTCTGGCAACATGATTAACAATATGCTGCCTCAATTCTGGTTGTCAAATACTAAGAGATGCCACATGCATTTCATGTACCTTCTTGCAGAGTGCATTAGCTACCTTGTTCTCTTTTCCTTTTATGTGCTTGATTTCAAAATCAAACTCACATAGAAATTCCAGCCATCTCGCTTGCCTAGCATTCAGAGTAGGCTAATCAAACAAATACTTTAGGCCACAGTGATCTGTCCTGAGTTCAAATCTTCTACCCATAAAGTAATGTCTCCACATCTTGAGAGCATGTACTATGGCTGCAAGCTTTAGATCATGAGTGGCATAGTTCTTCTCATGCTCCTTCAACTTTCTCGACTCATAACATATCACGTGGTTGTCCTGCATAAGGACTCCTCCAAGCCCTTGTCCACATGCATCGGTACATACCACAAAATCTTTCTCTGGGTCTGCAACTTTCAATACTGGTGCACTGGTGAGAATATTCTTCAACCGCTTGAAGCTTTCTTCACACTTCGAAGTCCATTCTAACTTCATCCCCTTCTTTTACAAAGAAGTGATGGCATGTGCAACCTTGGAAAATCCTTCGATGAATCTCCTGTAGTATCCTGTAAGTCCCACAAAAGATCTTACATCCGTCACATTTCTTGGAGTAGGCCAATTCATAATGGCTTCAATCTTTTCAGGGTCTACTGATATACCCTCTTTTGAGATAATGTGACCCAAGTACTGAATTCTATCCCTATAGAAGTCACATTTACTCAACTTTGCATACAACTGATGTTCCCTGAGCACTTGCAATGTTAGTCTCAAATTCTCTTCATGCTCTTCCTCATTCTTAGAATAAACAATAATGTCATCAAGGAAAACAAGAACAAAATTGTCCAAATACTTATTGAAGACACTGTTCATAAGGCACATAAATGCTGCTGGTGCATTTGTGAGACCAAATGGTACCACTATGAACTCATAATGTCCATACCTTGTCCTGAAGGCTGTCTTATGAATGTATTCATCCTTGATTCTCACCTGATGGTAACCAGACCTCAAGTCAATCTTGGAAAACATCTTTGCTCCTCTCATTTGATCAAAGAGGTCATCAATCCTAAGCAAAGGGTGTTTATTCTTCACAGTAACCTTGTTCAACTGTCTGTAATCAATACATAACCTGAGTGTACCATCTTTCTTCTTCACAAATAGAACTGGTGCTCCCCAAGGAGACACACTCAGTCGGATATAATTCTTTTCCAACAACTCTTGCAGTTGTATCTTCAACTCTAGCATCTCCGGTGTACTCATCCTGTAGGGTGTCTTGGACACTGGTGCTGGTCCTGGCACAAGTTCAATGGTGAAATCAATGTCCCTCTTTGGAGGAATTCCTAGAATCTCATCAGGGAATACATCCTTGAATTCCTGTAACACCTGATAGTCCTCCAACCTAGGATTTTCATCTCCTGTTGGTTCCAGAATATGAGTTGCATACTGCTGGCAGCCTTTCCTGCAGAACTTCTTCAACTGCATTGATGAAACCTGCCTTACTGAAATTACCTTTGGAATACCCTTCACAACTACTGGGTTTCCTTCTTCATCTGTGCATTCAAAAGTCTTATTATAGTAGTCAAGCTTCACTTTGTGAGCTTCTAACCAATCCATTCCAATAAGAACATCATAGGAACCAAGTGGTAGAAAATTCAGATCTACGAAAGTGTTCAATCCATTCATGACCAATGGGCATTTCTCTACCATGTCACTGACTTTTCTCTTAGTCCCAGTGGCTAGCTAAACTAACCAAGATTTTCTATGCTTTACCTTCTTAAAAGCACAACTCTCCACTACCCTAGGAGTGATATAACTATGAGTAGGACCAGGGTCAATCAAAATAGAAACAGATTGTTCAACAATCTTACCTGCAACTTCAACCACAGTTGACTGATGATCTGCCTGGCGATCCTCCAGTGCTGCATAAATTCTAGGGACTGCCCTTGCTACTTGACCCATAGATTTTGCTCCCTGAATGTTATAAGCTGGCCTTGCACTTTCATTCTTGAGGGGATAATATTTGCGCAAGTGAGGTCCTTCACATTTCCAACATTTGAGTGGACCTTTATTCTATTGTGGCTCTTTAGGCTTTCCACCTATCACTCCAACAGGATTATTCGCAACTTGGGATGGTTGCTTCTGCTGATTCCTGAATCTAGAAGGTTTGAAACCTTTCTTTCTTTGGTCAAACTTTTCATTCTTGTCCTTCCATGCCTTATGGTAATCAAGTTTACCTTTGCTTTTCTCATAGAAATATTTATCCTTTCTTATTGCTTCTTCAAGAATTATTGTCTCATAGAACTCAATTCTATCTTTGTAGGCTTGAGGAAATCCACTTAGAAACCACTGGATTTTTACTTTTTCATCTCTAATGTACCGGACATACCTCAACAATTCCAAGAATTTATTTGCATATTCATCCATGGTTTGCTGTCCCAATCTCATCTCATGGAACTCCTTGATATTGTCATCATAATACCTGTCAGAAAGGTATTTCTGCCTGAAATACTTCTTCAATTGTTTCCACTTCAGTTTCCTTTCACTCATCTTCTTTACCTGCTTGAAGTGTTCCCACCAAATGGATGCCCTTCCATTCAGATTGAATATGGAAACTCATGCCTTCATGTTTCCTCAATAATCCTACACCTGAAAGTACTTCTTGATCCCAAGAAGCCAAGCTTCAGCTTCTTGTGTCGCCTTTATCTCACCATCAAATGTAGGAGGTTTAGCTTTCCTAAATTCATCTCGAGAGCGATCCCTATGGTGCCTTGTTCTTTTCCTTTTATGAGAAGATGAACTTGTATCTCCACTGGATTCTTCAGAGTCAGATGATCCACTGGAAGTCCTTCTTCTTCTCCTAGTGCTGCTCTTACTGCCTTCTGGTCTAGATGTACCTCGTCCAGAATCTATCTTTTTCTGTAAATCTCTCAAACTCTGCAATATGGCAGCATTCAACTGATGCTGCTCTTCCTGGGCTTTAACCAAGCTTCTCATGGTGGCTGCAACCTCAAACGGTGTCCCCTGAAATCTCCTTCCAATAGACTCTATGTCATAATTTCCATTACATACATTTTTTCCCATGGCATCTTCTACTCGCTCGTAAGAATCTCGAGCATCATACCCATCATGGGTTCTCATGACTGAACCACCTCTTGCTTTACCACACTATTCTTTCTGGAGTACTGCTCTTGGAAATTACCTATAGTTCTGCAAATGTGTTAGTAGCAAACTATTAGATGCATACATTAATATAAATCAAAACTACTTGCCTTTTTCTTCTGGAAACTTCATAAAACAACAATTATGCTAAAACACAGAATTTTCCCCATTTCTTTTCAGCCCCATGACCACGGATAGTCTGCTGAAATTTGCTGAAAACCGACTGAAAGACAGTCGAAAACTGCTCGAAAAACTACTGAGAAAATATTCTGAAAAACCTAAATTCCTTAGGCCCCAAATCGGACCTCATCCCAGCTATTCTTCTGATTCTACGGTGGTCAAAATGACTACACTTCCAATCTGCATCAGCGAGTAGGTTGACTGTGCATCGGGTGCGTAGTCCTTTGAGCAGCTGCAACGACGGAGAATGATCTTCCTACCATTTCCACGGGCGAACCGACTGAGCTTCTGATCGGTGATCCGATCATTAACAAATTTTTGATGCTTTTTCAACTCTTTAAAGTTTTTCCTCTAATCCCACTTCTTCATCGGTGATTCGTTGGTTTATTCCCTTCCGCTGCGTCGGATCCGCATCCAACTTTCCAAACCGAATCGGAGATGGAAACCAGCTTACGCGCTACATTGGCGGTCGGGTGGCTAGTCTTCTTGGCTTTCGCAACGGTGGCCAATAAACCTCCTGTGTCTTTCACGGCCACTAGCCTATTGGCCGTAGGAAGAACTATCCCTGCACACCGGCGATCCAAGTCACTACCTTTCCTGTCGTTGCGGCGATCCAAATGGCAACTTACCTCCTTTGTGTGTCGGCGATCGGCTGCGATATTGCATCGGACGACTAGTCTCCTAGGCAACCGCAATGGAGAGAAGCGATTTATCTGCAGGTTCCATGAAAATTATCGGCTGTCAGACCTACTAACCATCAGGGAGAGAGTGTCTTAGTCTACCGCAATGGCAGCTCTCAAACCTTTATTGTTCTCGAATAAATTTCTGACATCCTTACACTTAAAAAAAAAATTCAAATTTTCTTTGATCGGCTGTCGAAAGCACTAATCACTGCGGCGTCAGAGGGATAGTTGACTAAACAGCCGCAACGGCGGGTCACCTTCATTGAACTTTTTTCGATCATTGATCCGATCCACTAACATTTCCCGATGATCAATGATCTTGTGCCTTAGAGAAAATTTGAATTTTCTTCTTCTGTCGGTGAAAACTTCCTCTATCTTCCATTGACTCTGTCAGCTCCATAATCCACTAACATCTCGGCATTGGCGAGTGGAAGACTAAAACATCGACGGTTTAGTTCAATCAGCAGTCACAACGATGGCTCATCATATTCGATCCTTTCTCGATTGGCGGTCCAATCCGCTAATGCTTTTCGATCGGTGAACTGATTTTGACCAGCGTCAACAGTCAGAGCTTCTCCTTGTCAGAAGACTAGTGCTCTAGGCTTCCGCAATGGTGGACGCACAAAATACTATCTTCTTCCGATGGCCGATGATTTTGGGCCTTAGAAATTTTTTTAAACTTTCTTTATGGTGTCGACGGTCACAGGCTCTATCTATCGGAAGGATAGTCTTCTAGCTACCTGCAACGGCAGCGCAGATCATTTAATACCTTCTGCTGTTCATCGGAAATGCACACTACTAACATGCTCTGATGGCCGACGAAGTCACATTAGAGGAAATTTGGGGTCTAAAATGGGCCTTATAAGAAAACATGCCAAAATAAGTTTTTGTGAGTTGGAATTCAAGAACCAATAGAATTTCAATAAAATAAGTCAACCATAATGGTTGAATTGGCATATTTGTCATTAAAAAAAACTACTTTTTTTGTTCGTATTTTCGACATATCTCATTGTGTTTTTACTCAAATTTCAATTGAGAGAGCTCGTTGGATGCGGAATTTGATTCCGCATCCAACGAGTACCCACACTGCATACTTTTGACAGACCCCGCTACCCCAAAAACAAGAAATACTTGAAAAAACGTGATGATGATGTCATCATCACATTTTTTTAGGTATTTCTTGTTTTTGGGGTAGCGGGGTCCGTCAAAAGTATGCAGTGTGAGTACTCGTTGGATGCGGAATCAAATTCCGCATTTAACGAGCTCTCCCAATCGAAATTTGAGTAAAAACACAGGGAGATATGTCGAAAATACGAACACAAAAAGTAGTTTTTTTCTTTCTTCCTCCAAAATTAATTAATATTATTTTATTATTTTAACTATTATTTTATTATTTTCCTTAGGAGGCCCATTTTAGACCCCAAAATTCCTCTAATGACACTTAGAGAATTTTTGAAATATTGCGCCATCAGCGGTCATAGGCTCTACCCATCGGAGGTGTAGTGGTCTAGCCATCCACAATGGTGGCGGTCAATCGACTAAGCATCGACGATCCATCTGTCTAAGTGTCCCGATGTGCTGATGGCCAAACACTTAAAAAAATTTCCAAAATTTTTCCTCCGCAGTCTTCTGCCGCATCGGTTGTCGGATCAACTATCCGTTACGTGGCCTTCCCACTAAGTGATTCGATGGGCCGATAGTTCTGGCACTTAGAAAATTTTGAATTTGAGGTCTTTCTGTCGCAATTTTCTGATTGCTGCTGGGTAGAAGGTAACCTGCTTCTGCTATCTAATTTGTCATGGCCCATTCAGGCCCATGCTGTAACCAGAGCTCTGATACCACACTGTAACGTCCCCGACCCTCCGACCAGCGAATAGGACGCTACTATACGTTAATCATCCAGGGATCTAGCCCCATGAACATGAAGATACATATACATATAATGCTGAAGCATGATACTTTAAATCATAAAACATATCATGAAGCATAACCATTCATTATACACAACGAAAGAAAAACATAACAATCAACACTTCATGCATATACCGATCAGCATTTAACATGTATATCAACATTCATTAACAGTAAATATGATTGCAGACACAAGTTAGGTAAGGATACTTATCTTATAAAGAGCTTGTTCTGCAACCAGCTACGTCGCTGCAACATTCCACCCAACCGTAGGCTCGCGTGCTCTTTAATCTCTCAGCAACGCTACCACCCTCGAGTCGGGCATGATTCCCCAAGGAATAAGGAACTAAACATACTTACACATAGCCATGGATAACAACACCACAAGGGTACACAGTTCATCCAAGCCAACAAAGTTGGGTTTATCAGGCCATCCAGGAGCTGGGAAAGGCTAATGCTAAGCTGGTGAGCTCATTGAAGAGCTACAGACACCAACACCAGAACCAGTCTGGCTTCTAGAACACCCACACACACCCAACACAAGGAAATCAGCCCTTTCTCGGCAACACAGTCCCTTAGACCGTGATCTCCCTTCCAATTCTATTCAGGGGTTGTGGAGAAGGAAGCTAGCTCAGTATCTCTATCTGTGTGGTTCTTAGTCCACCAGGTTTCGCAAGCACCTCGGGCCCTCATTCACCACTCCAATGCAATCCGAGGACAAAACCACTGCATGCAAGCAGCCAAACAACTATTCAAGCTTTTATAGGGGAAAAACACAGTCAATCCATTGTGGCAAATAGCAGCCCACAATAACTATGAACCCACAACAATTCCTCAAGGCAATCGCTAGAGAAATTACACAGACAGCAATGGGAAAGGAAAACGATTCTCAGTTTGTGTGTGAGGGGGAAAAAGACACAGCCAAAATGAAATGTGGATGAAACCACCGACCACACAGCGCAGGGACTCATAGCACCCGGTTGATCCTCAATACAATTGCTGTAGAACTTGCACAGGCAGAGGAGTGGGAGAAAGAATAGACTACCACTCTATATGGAAAGACAAAACGCAATCCATCAAACTATCCAAGAAAATCACAACCTCAAACCAACGATGGACATAACAGAACCATACACAGTCTGAAATTGATGGGAAAAAGATGCAAAATGCTGTGTGAATAGAGGAAGACCGTTTTTCTGATTAGCAAGCCATGTCTAAAAGGAATGGTGAATCCCCAACAATGAATTGTGGATTCCTTTAATTTCGCTTAGCGTGATGGAAGATGGACAGACTCGCGATCTCTCTAGTGGGAAGACCATCCGCTACCCAAAAGGCACGTCATGGAGAGTGAGCGTAGGAGTGGTCTTTTTTCCAGCAAATTGTTGTCCCCACTAACAACAGAAAACTAAGGTGGTGGTAAGCAAAAGAGAGGGGTGACACATGGCTATTCCCCNCTTATCCTTTGGAAATCATGCCCCTTCTCAATTTAGTTGCCGCGAACATAGCTGGTTGGGTTATTTAATTAAAAATGCATGTTTACATGATGCCACAATTGAATATATGTCGTATGTCTCGATATACCATCGGTGACCATTCCAAATCATAAACAAAACATAACCAAATCTATGGTGGGGCCTTGGCCTTTAGCTCCGCACCAAGATTATTTACAATATATGTAAGCAGGGTTAAAACTGGGGTATTACAGACTAATTAAGCCAGCCTCTAACATTTCATCCACCATACGCTCAATTTCACTCTTTTGGCTATAGGGATATCATTAAGGTATTATGTTAGGAGGAACACTTCCTAGAATTAAGTGAATAGCATGATCAAAGTCATGAATAGGTGGAAGACCTTTGGGACTATCTTCAAATACCTTGGAATGCTTATTAATGACCCTTTGAAGATCTAAGGAGATAGGGAACTTTGAGGTTTGAACATCTAATAAGAATAATTGTGAAACTATACGTTGATGTCCCTTTTTGAACAACTTTATCATATCATTAGAGCATATCACCTTGCTTGGTTTTCCTTTGATACCATTTAACTCATATTCTTTACCTTCCCATGAAAATTTCATGAAATTTTTTTGAAAATGAAAAGCCACTATTCCCAATGATTGTAACTATTGGACACCCAAGACAACATCAACACCACCCATTGGGATAAAAATCATTAGACTATTCAATACATATTCCCCCATAGCTAGATTGATATTATGGCATTTCCCTGAGCAATTTATAGTTCCTCCATATGAAATCATCACTTGAAATTCTGGTACCGAATAAACAAAGCAATTAAGAACTTTGGCTAATTTACAATGAATGAAATTATGAGTACTACTAGAATCAATCAACAATGTTACCTTCTTCTTTTTGATGCATCCTTCTATATTGAGAGTTTAAGGAGTGCTAATTCCATCCAATGCATAACAAGATATGGTGGGAGTAATTTATTCTGAAGTAGGCTCTTCTATTTCTTCTAAATCTGCCTCTTCTTGAGATGCTTCCTCTTCTTTTGGTTCTTCCTCTTCAAAATATATGTAGAATAATTTCTTCTTGTTGCACTCATGTCCCTTACTATACTTGCTGTCACAATTAAAGCATAATATTTTTTCTCTTCTTTCATCTAGTTGTTGGGGTGTCAACCTTTGTGGTGGTTTAGAAGTAGGAAAATTATTTTCTCTATATGTGTTGGAGAAGGCCTTTCTAGTAGTCATTGCCATATCTTTATTTTCAACCTTCCTTGCCATCATGAAAGCCTTCTCTAGCGATGATGGTTCAAAGAGACGCACCTCATGTTGAGTTTTATCTTTCAAGGTTCCAATAAATATATCTAGCAAATTATCTTCTGAAATATTCTTCACTCTGAGACTTAGCTGCTGAAATTGCTTGATGTGATCTATAACTGAACCTTTTTGCTTAAGATTTACCAATTGACTAAAAAAGGTGTTGCTATTTATATCCCCATAATGTGCAATCAATTCTTCATTGAATATGGGCCAAGAGATAATAGACTCCTTTTTACGGTCACAGATTCATTGGTACCATACAAACCGATCAGGTTCTAAATACAAGGATGCAATAGTTACCTTTTGCATAGTGGGCACCTAGTGTAGATCAAATAATTGCTCCATCTAAAAAATGCACATGATTGGATCCTTGCCATCTAACTTTCACATGTCAATCTTGGGTATAAAGTTGTTTCTTGGACCTGAATTGAACCCATGATGTTGTAGTGAATCATCAACTTTGGAGGACTCCAACTTCCTACTCTCCAATTGTTTTTCAATTTTCGCTAGACGTGACTGGAATAAGTCATCTTTTTCATCCTTATCCTCTTCTTGAGTATATAATTGAGGAATAAATTTATGTTTGATATCCTTGATAAAAATCCCTCAAGTCTTGAAGATATTCTTTACTAGCCATCCATTTGAGATCCTCTTTAGTATCCAATTTCTTTTCCAATTTAGCAAAGTCATCAATTTTCACATTTCCTTTAATCATATCTTCCAACTTGGACACTTTAAAAGAAATGTCTTTCATTTCCTCATACGTCGGGGTGAATCCTATGGGGGTTTTGATTGGAGTGTGATTATTTACACTTCCTTTTGGTGTCATTTTTAACAATATCAAACCCTAGGGTTTACCACAATTATATCCTTCTACTAAAAGCTATTCAAATGAAAAATGGCATACCTTTTTCAAACCTTGATTGCAAGATTGTTTTAGGGTCGACTTGTAGCTAAGCTAAAATTTGAATTGCAAATCCTATGAGTCTAAAATTTCGGCATGTAGTACCTTGATCTATCCTCTTTCCAATTCCGCAGGTATGACCTAATTTGGATGAGCCAACAAAAAATTATTGCAAATATACCAACGCTTCTTATTTTCTGCCTATCCAGAAGAGCGAACTTGTACTATATTCCAGATGTCCACTGTTTTGTTTATGTATCTGAAAATTATACCATAGATACCCTGGTCAATCTTATTTCAGATGCAACTAGTATCACTCCATTTGGATCTCATATTCCTCAGATCTGACCTTTTTCCTAAGAACACATGTTTTAGACTAGTAGTAGGACTAGTAAAAAACCCTATATTCCTCCACAATTATCTCTCAAACTATAATGTATCAGGATCCGAATTTTGAAATAGAGATATATTGGCCTGTTTTGGAAGTGGGTTTTTAACCTAGATCTTTGAATCCTTTTAGATTCAAATTTGTAGTGAAAGTTCCAAGATGACTCGTTTTGCAGAAGCCAGTCCCAAGGAAAGAGCTTTGATACCAAATGTTATGCAACCAAGTCCCGGATATAGCATAAAAATAGAATAAATAGAAAATAAGAGAGTAACCCATGCCTAAAAAATTAATAATATAGATAAATATCAATCCTCTTCGAGGGACTAACCTCCTTACACAATGTACTAAGTACATAAGAAAAGATAAGATGATATGATGACTAAAATGAGAATATCTCCTTCCTATATATAGGAGATAAAGGTGTAAAATAACAACTAATAAACGCACCAATAGACCCAAGCCTACATAAATAATATGTAATGCACCACAATATAGGGGGTAATCTGCGGCATTATATGGTGTAATGTGTCATCATTAAGGGCTTAACACAATATTTCCTTATAATTAAATAACTCAGTAAAATAATTAATTAAAAAATCAAAATATTTATTTAATAAAAACTAGGGGGAGGTGACCATTTGGATATTGAAGCAAGTCTTAAAATATATGGAACACTTGAGAAATGGAAAATAAGGACGGAGGAGATTTTGTTGAAACTTCAAACCCTTGAACCTACAAAGTAAAGAGGAAATAATCATCATAAAGAGGAGTGGCGAAAGTAGAGGACGATTAATACATAAATTAGGTGATATATAGGGTCATATGGTTAGAAATTCTATAATTCAAAAGATTCATTAAGGTTTATGATGTGGGAGGGAGGAAATATATTTGGCATGAGACTTGGGTCTTAAAATTCATAGATTCGTGTATTTCTTCTTGATTCACTCTTCCTCCTTTATCTTCGTTGTCATTGACATCATGATCATCATCATACACAACACCATCGTTATCGTTGTCATCGCAGTCATCATCATTGATGTCATCACTATTCATCATCACAATCATCATAAACAACAACATCATCATAATCCTCATGATAATCATTGTCATTGACATCAACATCATCATCATCATAATCATAAGCATCATCATCATGGTCATTTTCATTGTCATCATGACCATCATCATCATCATACATATGATCAGCATTGCCATCTTCATTATCATCATCGTCGTTGGAATCATGATCGGGATCATCATCATCATGACCAGTATCATAATCATCATCATCACCATCCCCATCATAATCGTTGTCATCACTACTAATCATCACAATCATCATAGAAAAGAACATCGGCATCGTCGTCATCGTCATCATGATATTCATTGTCAAAAAAATCTATGTACTAGAAAATAAACAAATGTGTTTTTTAATGTAATTAAGAAACAATGTCTCCTACAACATATGTTTACATACAAAATGGAAAGAACAATTAATTACATACCATTATAACAAGTATAGACTATATTTTTATATTTAATAAATCAATATAGAATAGATATAACTGCATACCTCATACACTTCAATTCCATTGATTGTATCCTTCATTTAAGTCCACCTCTGTATCATCTGAACCATCTATCCAACACTATTTTATTGTCAAATATTTGTTTGTGTGAGTCATGTTTGAGTCTCGAAACCCTCTCATACCAGCAACACACATGTCTACTCTAACCAAGTCAAATTTCAGTCCATACAATTCCGATTGAAAAAATTCATCGTTGGCCCCATTCACATGTCACTTATTATATGCGGGGTCAAGTACATGATAAATTGGAGTGTCAATCATATTTGAGTATGGAAACCCTCCCACACCGTCAATGCATGCATCTAGTTTAACCATGCCAAATTTCAATCCAAGCAAGCACAGATTTAAATAATTTCAACATTGGCCCCATGCAGCACATTAATTAATCTATAGGTATGGTTTTTGATGTTCTAATTGTTAGATCCAATCATGTTTGAGTCTGGAAAACCTACCCCACCGTCAATGTGTGTGTCTAGAAACCCTACCCCACCGTCAATGTGTGTGTTTGGAAACCCTACCCCACTGTCAATGTGTGTGTCTAGTCTAATTTTGTTTGGAAGTAATTTTTTATTTTTTATTTTTTAATTTACAAGTATAAACTATGAGCCATGCCTTCTATTTTTCTTGTTGTTTTTGTTCGGGAGAATATCGAGAGAATATACTGTTGTTTGTTAAAAAAAAATTAACAATGTCTAGCATAAAGTTTGAAATTGAAAAGTTTAATGGTAAAAATAATTTTGAACTCTAGAAATTAAAGATGCGGGATCTGTTCGTACAACAGGGGTTACATAAAACCTTAGACAATAATCGAAAGAGACCTCTAACTATGACAGATAATGAATGGGAGTAATTACATTCCAGAGCGCTTAGCACAATTCGATTGTGTCTTACAGATGATGTGTTGTTTAACATTGTTGGATAAAAGTCAACAGCAAGACTATTGAGCAAGTTAGAAAGTATGTATATGACCAAATCTTTGACAAACAAAATTTACTTGAAGCAACAACTATAAGGTATGAGAATGAAAGAAGGTATGAAAGTAGCAGGTCATTTAAATGTTTTTAATAATATTTTTTTCCATTTAAATAGTATGGATGTTAAAATTGACGATGAAGATAAAGCATTCAATCTTTATGTACTTTACCTGAATATTGGGGTCAAGTAGTTTCTTCCATTAGCCGTAGTACAACTGATAACTTAGAATTTGACAAGGTGGTTGGAGAATTATTGTGTGAGGAATTAAGGAAGAAATATAGTCTTGAAACCTCTTTGCCAGAAGCTTTGGTTGTTAGAGGTTGTTCCAAAGAGAAAGAGGAAAAGTCAAGAGGTACTTCCAGGTCTAAATCGAAGGAAAGAAAGAGAAAATTAAAATGTTGGTACTGTAACAAGACTCGTCATCTCAAGAAGGAATGTTGGAAAATACTAGAATCCAAGAAAGAGGTCTACAAATCAGAGGCAAATTCGGTTAAGTCTGATTCAATTATGATCGATGAGGTTTTTTTTGTTTCTAATGTTTCTGAATATAACGAAGAATGACTATTAGATTGTGGTGCTTCACACCATATCTGTCCTCATAAATATTGGTTTGCTTCCTATCAAACAGTTAATGATGGAATAGTTCTTTTAGGTGACAACCATTCATGTAAGATTGTTGGGGTTGGAAGTGTTAGAATTAAAATGTTTGATGGATTTCTAAGAACATTTACAGATGTTAGACATGTACCTGGATTAAAGAAAAAAATAATTTCTTTGGGAGTGTTGGATTCTTGTGGTAATAAGTTTACATGTTTAAGTGGAGTACTAAAAGTATCTAAGGGTTATGTAGTGGTCATGAAAGCACATAAAACATGAAACCTTTACAAACTGGTTGGAAGAGAACAAGTTAATGATACAATGTTAGTGTCTGAAGAGGAGTCGGGATCCACTCAATTATGGCATCAACGTATTGAGTCATATGAGTGAAAGAGGAATACATGTATTAATGAATCATAAATTGCTTCCAAATAGGAAAACTCTGAATTTGATGTTTTGTAGACATTATATATTTGAAAGTAGTGTAGACAAAAATTTAAAGCAGGTAGTCATGTTAGTAAAGGTGTTCTCGACTATATTCATTATGATTTGTGGGGTCCGTATCCTACCATTTCCTATGGGGGAGAAACATATTATGTATTGTTTGTAAATTATTTTTCAAGAAAATTTTGGGTCTATGTCTTAAAAGGAAAACTAATGTGTTTAACACATTTAAACAATTTAGAGTTATGGTGGAACAAAGAACTGGTAGGACAATCAAGTGTTTAAGGATGGATAATGAAGGTGAGTTTACATATTTAGAGTTTGAAAAGTATTGCAAAGATGAATGGATCATATGACTTAAAACAAATGTATGCACTCCTTATCAAAATGGTGTTGCAGAGCGTATGAATAGGACTCTTCTGGAGAGAGCAAGTAGCATGCTCAGTAATGCTAATTTGGGGCAAGATTTGTGGGAAGAAGCAATTTCTACTATTGGTTATCTAATAAATCGATCACCATCAATGGAAATAAATTGTAAAATTCCAGAAAAGGTATGGACTTGTCATCCTTGTGATTATTCGAATTTGAAATTTTTTGGTTGTGAAGTCAATGCATTTACTCCTAAAAATCAACGTTCTAAGTTATAACCTGGATCAAAGAAATGCATTTTTGTTGCATATGGTAATGTAACAAAATGATATATATTGTGGGATCCTACTACCCACAATATCGTCATGATCAAAGATGTAATTTTGGATGAATCTTCTCTGATTAAATTCAGAAATGTAAGAGTTGATGTCGAACAGGAACATGTAATATCAAAACAACTAGTTCAATTGGAGAACTGATCTTCTCATGAGTACTCAAAGAAACAAGAAGAAGTTTATGGTGATATAGAAGTCATAGAAGATGAATAAATTCAAGAAAATTTGGAAACCCCACAACTTACACCAAGAAGATCAATAACGGAGAGAAATCCTCCTAAGAGGTATACCGATTTTGTTTCATCTATTTTATTTACTGGTGATGGAGAACCTTCTTGTTTTCAAGATGCCATTGATTGTGTTGACAATTCTAAATGGAAGGTGTAAATGAAAGAATAAATCTATTCTCTAGAGAAAAAAAGGACATGGGAATTGGTTGAATTCCACAAAGATAGAAAAATTGTTTGATGTAAGTGGGTCTTCAAATTGGAGAAAGGAATTGATGGTAAGGTTGAAATATACAAAGTTAGATTGGTTGCAAAAGGGTACTCTCAGATGGAAGGTATTGACTATAATGAGATTTTTTCACCAGTTGTCAAGCTTGTATCTATTCGTATTATCTTAGCAATAGTTTCATTTCTTGATTTGGAGTTAGAGAAAATAGATGTAAAAAAAAATTTCTTACATGGATATTTATAAGGAACAACCAAAAGGTTTTGTGCAGCATCATAAAGGTAGATTAGTTTGCAAGCTCAAGAAATCATTGTATGTCCTAAAACAGTCGCCCAAGAAATGGTACAAGAAGTTTGATTCTTTCATGGTGGGCCAAGGTTATACTAGAAGTGAATATGATCATCGTTTATACTTCAAAAGGTTGAATGTCATATTCATTATCTTAGTATTGTATTTTCATGATATGCTTATTGTGAGTAAAGGTGTGGCCGATATTAACAGTTTGAAGGCTCAGATGGACAAGACATTTTGATATGAAGGATCTTGGAGTTACAAAACAAATCTTGGGTATTGAAATACACATAGACAAAAGAAATGATAATCTTAGTTTTTCACAGGAAAAATATGTTGAGAAAATACTTGTAAGATTCAAAATGAATAAGGCAAAAATTGTGAATGTTCCTTTGGCTTCCAATTTTAATCTTCCTTCGGTATTATGTCCTAGTCGTGTTGAGGAAAAGGATTATATGTCTCATGTACCATTTTCCAATGCAGTAACATGTTTAATGTATGTAATGATGTGTACTAGACCTGATATTTCACATGCAGTATGTGTTGTTAGTAAATACATGGAAAATCCAAGAAAAGAACATTGGAATGTAGTGAAATGGGTGCTTCGGTACGTAAGAGGAAGAAGTGACTATTGTATCACCTTTAATACTAATAGTGATTATGTATGCAATTTTGTTTATTCAGATTTCATAGGTGATTTGAATAAGAGAAGGTCTACTTCAGGTTATGTCTTTACTCTTGCAAGTGGAGCTATAGGTTGGATGTCAAAGCTTTAGGAAACAATTGCTTTATCCACTACAGACGTTTAATACATTGTTGCCTCACATGCTTACAAAGAGGTGATTTGGCTGAAAGGTCTATTAAAGAAATTGGAAGGTTGCAAAACAGTGTGCCTATTTTCTGCGACAGTCAAAGTGTTATACATTTGGCTACAAATCATGTTTATCATAATAATACTAAACATATTGATGTAAAGTATCATTTTCTAAGACAAGTTATTTCTAAATATGGAATAGATATGAAAAAAGGTTCATACTCAAGAAAATTGAGCAGTTATTTTTACAAAAGCAATATTGTTAAAAACTATTTTTTTTAATTAAAAGTTTCTATTTTATTTTTTGATAAGTATTAATGAATTATAATCTCATTTCGAGCAACTTCCTTTGGATCGTTATCAATTTTAATGTTTCTTTAATTTGTTTTGAATGTTTTCTATAAACTTAGTATTAATAGAAATTTTAAAAAATTAAAAATTAAAAGAATTAAAAATTAAAAATTCTAATTTTTTATTGGTGAAGTATTAGTGAATTGACAAATTTTATGTCATATTATATTATAGTTAAGAATTTTTTTTTATAATGACATGTAGCTTTGGAAATTATATACATTTTTTTACTCAATACAAAGTATAAATTGTTTGCTTTTTGCTATAATTGCATTTGATAAACAAATTTCGTTAGTGTGTGTTTTTTTTAGGCCAGTACGAGATTCTTGTGATTGATGGCATCTGATAGGATAGGGAAATTTTAATTCTGGAAATGAATGGGCTTCTTCAAACTTCCAAAGAATATCTTGGCATTTTAGCTAGCAATGATGTGAAAATCGCTTAAGATGAGAGTGGTAATTATGCAACAATAACTGATGGGTTGAATGACCCAAGCCCAAGTTGGCTAACTTTATGGATTCAAAATTGGTGGATTCGACTAGACAACTAGGTTATCGGCTAAAAGCAATAACGCCCTCAAAATTTACACCATGGCTGTTTTAAATTAAAAAAAAACTATGACTAATTTGAATTAAAAAAAACATGTATCCTAATAATGCTCTCAAAATTAATTTTACCTAGTTAATTTAAATTAATTTTTTTTATTTGAATCTATAATGGTTTGATATTTGGATATATAAGAAATAAAATATTGAAAATTATACTTTTGATATAACAAATAAAATTCTAAAATATTGGATGCTTTAATATTAATTCATTTGATAAAATGAAGTAAGAAAACAAAAAAAAATTGAAATTAAAAAAAATTAACATCTTTCACATTATTGTCATAATTTGTTTTATAAAGATTTAAATTGAAATAAATATATAAAACAAAAAATTATTTAATAATACTATTAAATATTAATAATTAATAATTTAAAAAATACAAATAATTATGATTTTGTTATTAAATGATAGTAGTTTTCATAAATTTTTATTCAACATTTTTTCTTTAAATCTTATTTTTTTTAAATTCAAAATGAGATTTCAATATAAAGCTATATAAATTATATTTATTTCTTATGATTTGATTTTTTTATTTCATTAACGTTTTAGTGATTATAAGTGATTTACATATGTGATTTTTTTATAACTTTTTTGAATGTATGATATTGTTAATTTTTATTATTTAATTCTTTCCTTGATTATCTTGTATGTAATTATTGTTATTTTACATTGTTTATATGTAGAAACCTTTTATAACTTTTGCAATTCAAAATAGAAATCCCATATAAAACGATAATAATTTCAACTATAAAAGTATGCAAATACCAAGTTTAATAGACATACATCATTTAAAATTTGGTCAAAACTTATTTCCCATCTTTTAATAATCTATGAAATTTTGTCACTATAATTGTTTTATAGTTTTTGGAATTGGATCCTCAAAACAATCCTTCAATGTTAAATTCATAATAATTAACAAGTTACACAAATGATCACAATAATTAATAAGTTACACAAGTTTTTATAAGCTCTCTTAACTTTTAAATATCAATGACAACAGCATAAGAAAAGTAATAAAGTTTATACTATGTTGTTATTGTTTTAAATTGTGAGATGAATTTCTTACTATTTTTCTTCAATGTTTTCTTAAGAGACAAGTACTATGCACCTTTGGTGCTAATTCCACTTGTTTCTGAATTTTTTGTTGAATTTCAAATTAAACTGTATTAAGAATTGATAAATTTGGTTCCTAACATTAACTCAATTTTAGTTGAAGTTACAACAAGTTAATTAAATGATTGTTGAAGCAACTCATACGAGAAATTATATTTTATGTGTATAGTGTCAATGCCATGTCTTTTACATTTTTTTATAAAAACAACCATTCTCTCCTTTTTTAAAGAAAGATAAAAACCCTTAATTTATTGCCATCGTTGTTTATATTTTATTTTAACAATTCCAAGGAAAAACTATTCCTTTAATGCCATCTATGTTTATATTATATTTTAATAATAATAATTAACGCAGGTAAATTAATGCATGTCCCTGTGTAAGTGGATACAATGACCAAATAAATATTCATATAACATTTTAATGGAAAAAATATTCATATGATATCATTTATTTTGTTATGGATAAATTTGATCTCAAAATTTAATTTTATAGAAATATAAATGGTACTTTATCTACTTGGCATTTTGAAGGTTTTTTTGAAAACTATGTAAAGATGATAATTATTCTCTCTTTTTTGGCACTATGGTATGAAGTTCATTGTTGCATGCTTGTTAGGTTGAAGTATATAAATAACTTCTTTCATATGCATGCTATCCTCAAATACATGTTTTGGACCATGTGAATTTGCATGTTATCCTAAGACAAATATGTAACTCCAAGTGAATTCACCTTACATGCTTAGATGTTTATGTAGAATTAGCTTCCACCTCTATATTAAAATGACTATACTTATTATTGTTGTATATTGTTGTTTTTTATGGTGTTCTATCATTCATGACATTTTCCCATAATAAAATGACTATACTTGTTGTTTTCATGTTGTTCTATTATATAAAAATAAGGAAGATGACATTATCCCTATAGTATGCATTTCTTCTCCGTACTATAAATTTAATGTCAAAATCATGTGAAGATATTCGACTATCCTCAAGTTTGTGCTAAGTGTTGTTTTCAATTGTTTTATTTATGGAATATACAAAAAAACCTAACAAACGTCACATGGAAAATAATGTTTTATGTGCGGTATGATAAATATTTGCCTTGGATGGTGTGTTAAGACTCCAAGAATCTTGTGCAATTTGTGGCTTTCTTTAATTATTCCATACATCATTGATGACAATTTATTTGCATTTTCGGTGGTTTCTACTTTGTATCAAGTGTCCAAATTTCAAAACAATTACCTATTCACAAAGATGTTCCAAATTTCAAAACAACGTTTTAGCAATGGTGTGGGACATTGCCACCTCGTAATCCTTGTTTTATATAAATTAGATAAGGAATACGGTTAATATACAATAATAAAACTTTCTCAATCACTTTAGAAAGTTAAAAAATATTATATTGAAGTATACATATGAATTTGATGTACACTATTTATTTATAATGCTTATCATTTGGCACAGTTTTACATAATACTATCTAATGAAAGAATTTGTCCCATAGTGTTAGTGTTATATATATATATATATATATATATATATATATATATATATATATATATAATTTTTTCAAAAATGTTTTAAAAATATATTTGTATTATACTTTAATTATAATTGAAGTAAAAGTATATAGATGATTCTCCTATGAGGTGTAGAATACATGATGAATTATGTATTGTTAAGGCACTCCTCACGTAAAGTCATTAGTTCAAAACTCCATAGATCCTAGTTTACAAAAAAAGTACATAGAAAATTCTTGATTAAAAAATACAAAATTATATAATAAACCACTAAAATATAAAATTTATTAAGTTAAATATATATTAATAGAGATATTCCAAGGTTACAAAATTTCTAATGAGAGACTTAACAAACAATGCTCCATACATCATATAGCTATTAGAACATGATTACAAACTGTATATGGAAATTGCATAAAAATTTCACACAAATTAATTAAACATGTTCACAAGGCTGAACATAATGCCAATAAAAAGAATAAAGTTAATATAAAATAATAAAAATATCCTTTCAAAACAAGTGGAATAAGCAACCAAG
>LPNX010537814.1:0-28091 GCA_001517045.1 Pseudotsuga menziesii | reverse complement strand
TGGAGGCGGTTTTTTTCTCAGAAGAATCATATGAATTGCAATCACTTACAGAAGAAGAAGATGAAAGCTTTGTCTTCTTGGTACCACCAGCCATGAACAGCGAAGTCAGAAAACTTGCGAGCTTCCTGCCAGGAGAGTTTGGCTGCTTGGGCTTTTTAGATTCCTTCCAGGTTTTGGACCTTGACTTAATCTCATAATGATGATCTGCAGGGTTGAAAGGCTTCTCTGTAGCTCAAAAATTCCCATCTCTAACCGTTGATTTTCCATGTAAATCTCGAGACCTTTCTCCACCAACAGCCGATTTGCATGCTTTGTTTTCACAATCCCCATTATGAGAATTCTTAGCAGGAGGATTAGAAGTCGAAGCATTTCTGACATAGAGGGACTCCGAATCTGAAGATAAATATGGGCATGAGATGGAGGAGGTTTCACTCGTATAATAATCAAAACTTAGAGTAGAACCTGATGTTGTAGATGACACATTAGACTGAAATGAGCGATGAACATCTCTGCGATTATTATATGTTCCTTCGGCTTGATATTTTTCAGCATTGCAAACACCGAGCATGGCAGATCTCCCTCGCATAGGTTTCTCATTATTCAGCCATGGATCCTCCTCCCATTGTCTTTCGATTCTGGAATTCCCCAACAGTACTCTATTGTTCTCTGCCACGACATTTCTTGTACTCTTCTTATCCGCCATGATTCCTCCCTCGTCTTTGGTCGACTTACAAATTACATCGAGCAGAGCAGAGGAGAATGACTGATTTCTCGAGTGATGGCGATCATGGCGATGGGGATGCCGCCCGTTCTGCAAATCATAGTCCGAGTTCTCCATAAATTCCACGCTCAGCTGAATCTACAGGAAAAAGGAAATTAATTAGATTTAACTCTGTGAAACATCTAGATCTAGGTAGGTAGGCTTTGACGAATGCCTGTAATCACTTACCAACACACGCGATCTCTATCTGGATATATAGATAGATCTGTGAATCGATCAGACATTGGAACAACTCTTTTCCGGTAGTAACAATATTCCACAGAGAAATCACTTCAATAATTTCCGTGAATTTACCCACACACCTGCAAACGCCAAATCCACCAGTCCTCGGAAGTCATGGATCTGCTGATTGTTTTAATTATAAATAACATAATAATAAAATATAATAAATGCTGATGTCATAGTAGCCATGTGTCAAGTGAAAACCAGGTACCAAACTTCAAGGCTGACATCACTCTTGATTGGCCAATTAGAAATTGACAAAATATCAAATACAAATATTTTTATTAAAATTTAAAATATTTAAAAATTGGTATTTTTCATATTACAAAGTTAAACTTTGGAATATAGATTTAATCTTTTAAATATGCACCAATATGCACCAATTAATAAAAAAAGTCAAAGGGGTTTGAATTCAAACGATTACAATATACCTGCTGAGGCAGGTATAATAAAATAAGTTATCTTTTAGTTTTTAAAAAATCATGTTTAATGAATTTTTTATTTTATTTTATATAAATTTAGATAAAGAATAAAGTTAATATAGAATAATAAAAATCTCTCATTCTCAAAAATTCATATGTGATTTTTTATTATTATATATAAATTTGACGTATATTATTTATTTGTAAGGTTTATCATTCGGCATAATTTTACATAATACTGCCCACTCAAAGAATTTCCCTTACAACATTATATATATATATAACTTTTTCAATAATGTTTTAAAATTTTATTTTTATTATATTTTAAGTATTATTTAAGTAAATGTATATAGATGATTTTCTCATACAATGTAGAATAGATGGTGAATGTGTGCACTATTAAGTTACTCCTTGCTAAAGGCCACAGGTTTGAAAGTACGTAGGTACTAGTTTACAAAAAAACTAAGTACATAGATGATTATTAATTAACAAGAACAAGATTATTTAGCAAACCAATTAATATAAAATTTATTCATTGGAATATATATTAGTAGAGATATTCTAACGGTATATAAAATCTAATGGGAGACTTAATAAACAGATCCACACAACATATAGTTATTAAAACACGTTTACAAATTGCACATGAAAATTGCATAAAAATTTCATACAATTTGATTAAACATGTTCGAAAGACTAAACATAATGAACCTCCTCATCCCTAATATCATCTCATTATGTATCTTGTATGATGTAGGTGCATTAGGCAAGCTCTTAAACCAAAGGCTTAGCAATGTGATGGATTGGTCACATGCTGAAGCTGAAGCCTAAAATTTTGGATATTTAGTTAAGAGGTGGTTAGAAGATTTTAAATATAGATTTGAATTAATTAGAAGAAAAAAAAATAGTTAAGGTAGCTTCTTGTTTCTTGGAAAGGAGATTGGTTTTGAAAGATGAATTTTTTCATTTTTGAAAAGTTGGCTTCAGGAGAAAGAAAAAAAATATGATGACAAACACTGGTTTAAATGTCCTTCTCTGTAAACCAGGAATTGATCTTGCTAATCAATACAACTGCAATTTGTGAAAACGTTTTGGAATAAATGATTTATTTTTCGAATTTAATGGAAGTGAGAGTTTCCTCTACGCATTGGTGAATGATACTGGAAAACTGCTACAGTCTATTTAGCTATCGTAAGTGATTTGATTTTGTTCTTATTCTCTCATGAGTTGGCACATAAGATTAAGTTATGTAACGGGAAGATACTGTGAATGATTTTTTTTCCTCCGTCGTTAATGATTCCACCTGGTAGTGATTGTGTGGTGTAGTTGAGATTTCCCATACGTTTTCTTTTGTTCCCAGTTTTTATTGACAATGTTTGAGATAATCAATGTGTTATGACTAGCTGGTTGAATGTTTATGGAGAATAAACATGGGAACAACCTGCACAAAATAAAATAAAAAACACAGTACCTATTAATTGAATAGAAATCGTCCCAACGAATCGAAACTGTGTTTGAATGTGGTGTCAATCTGACAGAAATTGCCTCACGGAAAATTTATAGAGCATTTGATTGATGTGTATGGTCCAACATATTTTTAAAAATATTCTGGGAAATGTGTACACCAGAATGCCTGCGTTTTTGTTTTCTTTGAGTGAGCGCAACCATGGTTAAACCAGAGAACCTACGTTTTTGGGTGGAAGTTGAGTGTTCCCTGCATTTTGGATGAAATCCAAGTGTTCCAAATATTTTTACCAGTGCCAGTGTAACTACATATTTTGAGTTTTTCCCTTCGTTGCTACCAATTTGTGGTATCAGAGAAATAACGTTGTTGTTTTCCTACAAGTTCCAGAAACATGAATAGACCAGCAGGAAGAGGATGAGTTCAAAGAGGTAGACCTAGGAAAAACGCAGAACTCTGAGAAGAGATAAGGATATTCAAAGCTCGATTAGAAGATATGGAAATGGGAAGACATCGGGATCCTAAAGGTGGAGATATTAGTGAGCCCGATGAGGTACCTGAAGAAGAAGAAGAAGTAGTGCCTACTGATGTTAGATTGTTGAGGGCAGTATTGGGCTCAAGTTTAAGGCCAAAGCCTGAAATCTCCATTTATGATGGTAGTTTGAAGGCTAAGAACCTAATATATTGGATCAGTGAGATGGACAAGTATTTTGAGTACGAGGAGATTGACGAAAACAAAAGAGTTAAATTTGCAGTGACAAGGTTGAAAAGTCATGCTACACTATGGTGGGACAATTTGCAGGATGAAAGAAGAAAGAAGGAAAAGCCATTGATCAAGAGCTGGGATAGGATGGTGGAAAAAATGAAAGGAAATATCTTGTCAAAGATTTACTAGTAAACTCTAGTATAGACAAGTGCAAAATATCCAACAAAAGATGATGACAGTGAGGGAGTACACCGAAGAGTTTTACCAAGTGAACTTGAGAGTAGGTCATGTAGAAGATACCCCAGAGAAGACCACCAAATATATCAATGGTTTGAGACTGGATATCCAAGATGAAATTAGCAACTTTCTCCAAGAACAATAGAGGAAGCATGCCAGTGTGTCTTGAAACCAGAAGAAAAGATAACAAGGAAGCAAAACTCTAGCTGAGGATGTGGGTTTACTAGAGGAAAAGGACAGTAAATTGGAAAAGGGAAGTTTCTAGTACAAAATAACGATGAAGGTAGTTCAAATCAGCAAGGAAAGTCAAAGAAAGAAGGTGGAAGCAGAGGAGGAATACCTTACTAGAGAGGTAGAGGTAGAGGAAGAGGCAGAGAGACTTCCTATAGATGTTACAAATGTAACAAATGTAACACTTTGGGTCATTGAAATTTTGAATGTCCTGAAAATGAAAATAGGGGACAACGAGGTGCATACATAGCTCAAACTGAAACAATAGAAGAACAAGCACCAGAAGTGGAGAATGTGCCAGAGACTAGAGAGGTGTTGATAATGCATAAAGTTTTGTTGAAACTGGCAAAGGAAACTGCTGAACCAGTTCAAAGAAAATCCTTATTCAAGACAATGAGTAAAGAAAAAGGTAAGTACTGCAAATTAGTGATTGATAGCGGAAGTACGGACTATAAATTTTCCCAAGAAATGGTACATAAATTGGGTTTGAAAAAGGTTAAGCATCCTACACCTTATAAAGTGTCATGGTTACAAAAAGGACACCAGTTGTTGGTACAGGAGAAAAGTGAAGTTGAGTTTTAGATTGGTAAGTATAAGGACAAGGTACTTTGTGACATGATGCAAATGGATGCTTGTCACATTATTTTGGGTCACCCATGGCAGTTTGAAAGGAAAGTAATACACGATGGACAAAGCAATTATTATAAATTCAAAAAGGATGGCATCAAACACACTCTTGTACCACTGAAAGAGGACAACATAGATGAAACAAGCAACCCAAAAGTACTGCTGCTAGGTGGAAAGGAATTTCTACAACATATGGAAGAAGAAGAGTTAAGTTATGCAGTGGTTTGCAAGCCAAAGGTGGTACTTCTGCATACTGAAATTGTAGATTTACATATTGAAGTTCAGGAGTTGTTGCATGAGTATCATGATATTGTAGTTGATGATTTTCCAAATGAATTACCTCCCAAAAGAAGCATCTGTCATCACATAGAATTGATATCGGGAGCAATTATTCCAAACTAGGCTACATACCGAATGAAACCCAAAGAGAATGAAGAAGTGAGGAATCAAGTCCAAGAATTGTTGGGAAAAGGACTAATAAGAGAAAGTTTGAGTTTGTGTGTTGTGCCTACAGTACTAAATCTAAAGAAGGGTGGAGAATGGAGAATGTGTAAAGAATCCAGAGTAATCAATAAGATTATTATTCGCTACAGGTTTCCATTGCCACATATGGATGACATGATGGAATGCTTGAGTGGAGCAGTTTAATTTTCAAAACTTGATTTGAAAAGTGGTTATCATCAAATTTGGATCAAAGAAGGGGACGAGTGGAAAACAACTTTCAAGACCAATGATGGATTGTATGAGTGGCTGGTCATGCCATTTGGTCTCTCAAATGCACCCATTACTTTCATGCAATTGATGAATGAAATCTTGAAGGAGTTCATTGGTAAGTTCTTCATTGTTTATTTGGATGATATTTTAATTTTCAGCCAAACTAGAGAAGAGCACTTGAGACATTTGAAGTATGTTTTAGAAAGATTGCAGCAAGAAATGTTATACCTAAATCCTATCACCATCATGTAATAAGACCCTTAACTTCCATGTTTGCCCTTAATCCCAACACTTAGAGTGGAAACTTCCTCTGTTTGTCAATTCTACTTGAAAAAACCTAGCACCGTGCTTTCCCTGTGGTCAATGAGCGGTACCTTGTTCAGCACCACTTGTATCATGTTTTCGAGAAGCGGTGCCACTTCCTATGGTATTTGGTCTAAAAGCAGTTCTCATCTAAACCGCTCTGTCATAAGAGAAGAAAAGCGGTACCCTAGGTAATATGGGAAAAAGAGAAGTTTCTCGAGGCTTCTAGATCATGAGCCTCATGTCCTCCCTTATCCCTATCATTATGGGTTAGTTTGAGCTTGAGATCCCCCATGGTAAGATCTTAAAGCCACCTCACCCACAGTTATCTCAATTATTCCTATCCATTGAGCCTTATAAATAGAAGCTCATGTCCATAGTTAAGGGGGAGAACTATGGAGGTATCGTTATGCTATTGGATTGAATACCTAGTCCAAATCATTAGAGAGCTTAGAGAGCAAAGTTGGAGCTTTTGGGGATGAAGTGTTTGTCTCATGGAGGGGCTTGTCGACACTAAGGCAACGATTGTAAGCTTCTCCATACATTCTTAATGTAAAGCTAATTTCTGTCCCACATTACTGTCGTTTTGATTTCATATGTATATGTTGCTAGATTCCTTAGTCACTAGCATGGATAAGTAGAGGATTTTCTAGTAGCTTTGATGTGCTTGTATGTTTGATATGTTTGCAGGTACACAGGTTCATAATCAAAGCAGTATTCCAGGTGTCTACAGCATTCAAGGAAGGTCTTCATCCTTTGTCGTTCACTCATTTGTTCTGGATCTGAACCATTCAGACTAGAGGAACAACTTATGTCCGTAGAAGATGCAATATTCCTGATAACAAATCTGGCGACTCCGCTAGGGAGGTCTGCAAATCTCAGTTGATCTGATCTTCCTCAGTCCTTGAAATCTTGTCTAAATCCAGGCTCCATATCGAACTCTCTTCAGTTAGATATACCATCTGACTTAGAGAATTTTGGTTTGAAACTTTCAGATCTGTTTAGATCTGAACTATTTCGACTTTATATGCTCTTTTTTACTGTCAATTCATCAATCTTGACCTTAATTAGATCAATTTTTAACTTGATTTCTCGTTCTCCTTGTGTTTTGGATCCATTCAGGGAACTGCACATGTGTTGTTGGCAATAAGCGATGCCACCACCTGAACTCTGTTAGCCAGAAGCGGTGCCACCACTTGAGTGCTATGATCTAGAAGCGGTGCTAGTCTAGAACTGCTCTGTCCAAGACCCCTCCAGTGCGGTGCCAAGTAGGCCCTGTTCCAGACTTTGTATTTTTATATTTGTGTGTTTTTGGCTTGATTTTTTATGAAAATGAAGTGTATTTTTGAATTGTATATTCTACAGTCGCTTTGATTGTTATATTCCCTCTGCATTCAAAGAGAGTTTATGTTTCTTGCGCTGGATTTTACATTATTTTCTTTGCTTGAAACCTCTTGCTCTTTTCTGTAGATATTATTCATTGGAATTGGAAATATACATTTCATTTTCTTGTGTATGCTTTGGTTTGTTTTGGACTTGGAACGTGTGAGCGATCCATGTTGTTTTGAGTCTTTCTTTGCTTAGGGTGATTCTTGTTTCCTTTTACATGCTGATTTTTTCAGTGCTTGATAGGAGAGATTGATTCTTCGTTTCCTTGTCTGTTCCAAAGAGAAGTTAAGTTTTCTCTCTCTTTTTCTTTTTTCGCAAGTTTGTTGAATGATTTTCTTCTTGTTTTGTGCATGATTGTTTGAAATTCTAGATCTTAATTTCATTAAGAAGAAATATCCGTTTTCAGCTTTGTGTGCATCAGAGTTAGTTTTGTTTGGAAACGTTAGTGAAATCATCTTTCCATTAAGCTTTTATGCATCTTTTTCAAGCATGAAAAGATAGGAAACATTTTTGGTTTATTTATGTTTGATGTTCTCTAGATCTCTTTTTTATTTTTGCTTTGAATATTGTTGGGGTGCATTGACATTTCACTTTTCGTTTGAAAAGATATAATTGCATTTGCATTTGGGTGTGCATTTTTTGGAAGAAAAGTAAATCTCTCTCCCTCTCTTAGGTAGAATTTCATTGAAGAGGAAAACTTGCATTATCATATAGATCAGTGTGCATCTTCTTTAATTTCAAGTTTTCACTCCATGGTTCCACCTAAACGCACAAGATAAAATTAACGGTAGCACTAGGTTAAAACTTTTAGCAATTTGAGTGATAAGTTAGAGACGTGTTCGGGAGTCTTTAAGCGTAGGAGCTGTCGTTACTCATCTGCATTACATCCCAGGACTTGCGTGGTTCTTCCACGTACCATCGGTATATCGAACGACCTTTCACATACCCTTGAGGTATATAGAAAGGTACTTCACGTACTCGATTGTATATAGGAAGGACCTTTGTGAACGGTTATGCATTAGACAACACTACTACTGATTTGAGCTCCCATGTACCTAGCGTATATCGGGAGACCCTTTTAGGAATCCTCAAACCATTTGAGTCATCTAAGTTATCCTTTTGGACTGTCTTGTGAGGTTCCTGACTCTTATCCACGCCTTTCACATGTTTGCTTGTTGCTTTTAGTTTGAGTAGTACTTGCTTGTGCATGGTAGTTAGGGGATTATTAGAGATTTTAGAGATGGCAACCTCATCTAGGACTACCACTCAAGAGGTCCCTTTCCAAGGTGTACCTTTTGTATTCCCTCTAAGTGAAGGTATTGGTCCTCCCTTTATTGCCACTCTAAATCTTCCTGGTTTAACTATAGGATTACCGGTCTAGCTATTTAATCCAGTAATTCCCGTTACACTTAATGTCTCAAATGTCACCTCTCCTTCGAGAGAGGATCGATCTCAACCTAATCCATCTCCTTCTTTGTCAGTTGTTGCTTCATCCCTTTCTTCTTCTCCGATTGACCAAAGCTCTATCGTTAGTAGTCATGTGGATAAGAAGAAGAAGAAAGGGAAGGGTAAGAAGAAGAAGGATAAGAAAGAGAAAAAGCACCAACCATCTACTCTTGATGGTTCCCATTCTAAGAGAACACCCAGAAAACCCAAGTTCCCTTGTAATATTTGCAAGGGGGACCACCTTATTAAGGAGTGTCCCGGTCTCTCTTGTGTACAAGAAGAGTGGTCTAAAAGGTCAAAACCATCTATGTCATCAACCTCTGATCATCAGGTTGATGGTACTCCCTCAACCAGTGACCCATTGGTAAAAGGTCATAAGGGTAAAGTCTTGTATCCTTGTTTGATATGCAAGGATATGCATCGTAATTTTATTTGTCCAAGCATGGATGAAGCTTCACGCTGGTTGGAAAATATTACTGATCATCAACAGGTGATTCCAACAAGTGATAGTAAGTTATCCCTTGACTCCCCACTGGTTGACCAAGTGATCAATTCAGATTCATTTGTGGTTGATCCCACTCTTCTTTCGAAGAGTAAAGTTGAAGTGGTCGAGTCGATGTCATTTCCACCCGATCTCGCTCTTTCATCAGAGAGTGTTAATATTGAAGTAGTCTATTTTATCAAATCTTCATCTTGTTCTTCTCTTCCAGTAGAGAATGAACTAAATCCTACTAAAGTTTCTATGCTTCATTCTGATTGTTCTCGACAAGAGGAAATTTTGTCTGTTTCAACAAAACCCTCTCTGAGTAGTGAGGTTATTTCCTTTGACTGGAGTAACCTAGTAGAGTCTTGTCTTCATTCGAGTGTTCCTTTCCAGATAGTTGTGAATGTTATTGCTAGGCGGATACTTCGCACTATTGTTGATGAAGGGGCTTCTGTTAGTATTATATCCTCAACTGCTTGGCAAGCTTTAGGTTCTCCTCAGTTTGTGCTAGCCATCGGTCAGATACTGGATTTTAATAGAAGAACTACTGCACCTTTAGGGACCCTTCCTTATTTACCTATTACATTAGGAGGGAAAACTATCTGCATTGATGTTATGGTGGTCTAAGGTCCTTTAGATTTCAATATGCTCCTTGGACGTGATTATTTTTATGCCATGAAGGCTGTTGTGTCCACACTCTTTAGAGTTATGCATTTTCCCCATGATGGGAAGATTGTGACCATTGATTAGCTTTCCTTTATTACACTTGACCATCTCATTACTCTTAGTAATCAGACTGCCCTGAATGTGCCGCATGTTCTTGTGGTCCCTTCCCCTTCTTCTAGTTAGCTTCTTTCCATCATAGGTAAGCGGGGCATGGACCTAGTCTATGGACATCATAATGGAGCTAAGCTACCAACTTTTATGTAATGGGGAAAACCTACCAACCTCTGGATATCCTGTTCAGTAGGAGCAAGTTGGTAAGCATAGTTCTTTTTCTATGTCAAGCTCGTTAAAAAATGAAACACGTTGGCAAGCACAGTTCCTTTTCTGTGTCAAGCTTGTTAAAAAATGAAACGGATGCATGTGAGCATAGTTACCATTCTGTGTCAAGCTCATTAAAAAATGAAACAGATGCCTGTGAGCATAGTCCCCATTCTGTGTCAAGCTAGTTAAAAAATGAAACAGATGCCTATGAGCAAAGTTCCCATTCTATGTCAAGCTCGTTAAAAAATGAAATGCATCTTCTCAAGCATAGTTTACCTTTTGGTTTCAAGCTTGCATAAAAATGAAATCATTCCTGAGCATAGTTCATTTTCTATTTCAAGCTCGTTCAAAAATGAAGTAGGTTTCCTTAAGCATAGTTTACCTTTTGGTTTCAAGCTTGCATAAAAATGAAACCATGTTCCAAGCATAGTTACCTTCCGTTTCAAGCTTGTGTAAAAATGAAATAGATCCCCTTCCCTTGAGTTGAGTCTTCACTTTAGTGTTATAACTTGAACCTTCTTTTCACCTGCCCGATTCTTGTTCTTCCTACCCCCCTGGTGAACATTTTCACATTAGTAACCGGGTTTTTACGCTGGGTATGGAAGAAGAATCGTCAAATGAAATGAAGCTTGGGGGCATGTCAAGCCACTAGAAACCATGATAGGGGTAAGCTTGGCTATAAATCATGCTGGGGGCAAGCTTCCAACCTCTATATATCATGTTAATGGGATTTTTTCAAGCATAGTTTACCCATTGGTTTCGAGCTTGTGTGAAAATGAAACCAATCTTTGAGCATTCTTTCAACTAATCTTTGAGTTCGTTAAAACAGTAAGATCGTGTTGAGCTTACTTTTCATTTTTCACTCTCTGGTTAAAACATGAAAAGTGGTTTGAGCTTAGTTTATTAATTTTTCGTGCTCTGGATTCAAACATGAAAAAGGTTAATAGAGTCTTCTTTAAGCTCTTTTCAAACTCTTAAAATGTGAAAAGATAGTCAAGTACTTATCTTCTTCATACTCGTAAAAGTATTTGAAGAGTCATCTCTCTGATGGTAGGTTATCTCTTTTTTAGTTCGGATAGACTATTTACGAAAAAGGAACACTCCATCCAATCATGACTGGAAGAGTTCTCTAAGGTATTATTTTATAGTTTTTCGGGCCTTAGGGACTAAATCATATGAAAAAGGACCCCTTTGAAGTCTTCTCTCATGGTCGTTTAGACTCTCTAAACATGAACGATACCGAGTTAACTTTCATTGGACTCGTTAAATCAAACATTGAGAGACCCTCTTTTGGGAACGAACCCCTCCTCTCTCAGGTTCGTAAAACATATGAGTTTGGACTTGTCTTCAGACGAGCTATAATGAGTGTTTGTTACCCTCTTTGAACTCGTAAAACCGAAAAGAGGCACTCATCAATCATGATGGGGGAAATGGGAAGGGAATCATTTTGCAAATAAATGGCAGTAGTTTGTCGTTACCCTTGAACATGACACTTGTCTGCATATCATTTCAGTCAATTGGGTATTCAGCTGATCTCCATGACGATCCACTTTCATGAGTCATGCCACTCCTTTGAGTCTTTCAAAAGAATGCATTGTCCACCATCGCATTGTGTGTTTTTCTGGTTTAGTCATGCTGCCAAGTCTTTTTTTCGTGCCGCTTGATGTTCAAAGGGAAGTTGAAAAAGTTTTACCTCTGCAGTCAAAACAGTCTTTGTGTCAATACTTTTGAGTTAATATTATGGTTACTACATTCACATCATTCCAGAACTATGTTTCAAGTTTCGTGTCATCGATGTGGGACTCATCATGGCCCTCCTTCGACAAGACTATTCCCTTCGACATCAGCTCATCATCCGAGAAATAGTCTTAGAAACAAAAACTTAGTACCTTGAGATGTGTATGCCTTAATGATAGATTCTTTCTCTCTCTCGACATAGGTTCACATCATTAACCTGTGATCGATGGAATCGACTGGGTGTTCGACATCAAGACATCTATTCACACTCATTAGATTGTACTAGGGTACCTTGGGAATCATTGACATCAATGGTGATCTCCCTCGCACTTGTTAATGGTTCACATCATTGGCCGGTAATCAAGTGGTTTCTACCATGTTCGACTTCAGATCATTGTGATCACATGGATAGAATCGTACTTTGTGGAAGACGAGACGAAGACCCTGGGTATTTGTTTAGCGCTCATTGCTTTCCCTAGGTTGCGATGGAGTTTTGTATATCTAGCATGGAAACACATTTGTATGGTCATGGCTATGCTCAAATTTGCGTCTGCATGACATAGATCTACATTGTATTTTCAGTAGCTATGTCCAAGTTTGAGTCCTCTATCACATGGATCTACGCTGTATTCTAGTAGCCCTGCTTGTTTATTCCTCTCATGGATCTGCCTTGTATTGGTCCGTAGCCATGAGTTGGTTACATTTGACTATGAGTCAAAAGTATTGATATAATACAGATACCTACTGGACGACATTCTCTGACCGAGCTGACATTTTCACCTCGAAGTGACAACTTGTTCTCTCAAAGCTCTCGCTTATCGTATCCCTCTAAGTCTCATTCTTTGGGAGGCATTCTGTTATACCTAAATCCTGTCACCATCATGTGATAAGAACCTTAACTTCCATGTTTGCCCTTAATCCCAACACTTAGAGTGGAAACTTGCTATGTTTTTCAATTCTACTTGAAAAAACCTAGCACCGCGCTTTCCCTATGGTCAATGAGCAGTACCTTGCTCAGCACCACCTGTATCCTGTTTTTGAGAAGTGGTGCCACCGCCTATGGTATTTGGTATAAAAGTGGTTCTCATCTAAATCGCTCTGTCATAAGAGAAGAAAAGTGGTACCCTGGGTAATATGGGAAAAAGAGAAGCTTCTCGAGGCTTCTAGATCATGAGCCTCGTGTCCTCCCTTATCCCTATCATTATGGGTTAGTTTGAGCTCGAGATCCCCCATGGTAGTATCTTGGAGCCACCTCACCCACAATTCTCTCAACTATTCCTATCCATTGAGCCTTATAAATACAAGTTGATGTCCATAGTTGATCCAGCGGATTATTCCTCTTTGAAGATCCAATATGGTACATGGTTCAAAAAATCCGCGGGTGAAAAAAAATCTTAATGCGTCGGAGGTCGGAAGCATTTCCCTTCCGCAACGGCGGAAGCTTAACAGAAGTCAGAAGTGCATCTCTGTCCGCAACATCGGATGAAAAAACCACTAATTTATCCGCGGGATAACCGGGAAGCAAATCTTAACGCGTCGGAGGTCAAAAGCATTTCCCTTCCGCAACGGTGGAAGCTTAATGGACGTCGGACGGATCGGAAGTCAGAGCGATTCGGGAGCCGCAACGGCGGATAAATAAAGGAGAACGCTTCCGGCAACTGCAATGGCGGAAGCCCAAGACTTACGGGTTGAAAATTCAAATCGAGAGACTTTATCAACTAACAGTTTGCAATGGTGGAAACCAAAGTAACTAAAGCCTCCGACTCGAAAACCAGCCGATAGCTGATTGAGACCGTCGGAGCCCGTTGCTTATCCTCTTCCGCAACGGGGAAGCACGGTTGACTAAAACTTCTGGAAGTTTAGTTTACGTATGGTTCCAGAGGTTAGATCCTTAACATGGTAGGATATTTCATAATGCTCACAGCTTATTCCTAACAGTTGGCAAGCTTTTCTTGGCAGTTATGCCACAGCTGGAATAACAACGAAAGGCATATGAACAGCCTTGATGCCACGTTTCATGGGATGTGAACAGTCGCATTTCTTTGAACGTTTGGGCTCATTTGTAACAGCAAAGATGAGTAATAAAAGAGAGGAGTTCGTTCAAAGTGGGGGACGCAGTTCATTGGGAGCATAGTGCAATGTTTTCTCTGTGATGAGAAGCTTGGAGAGAGCATGCTGCTGTAAAACTATCCATATGCTGTTCCTTTTGAAGTTGACTATTCTTAGTTATAACTTGTCTTCTTTTGTCTGTTGAAGTCTAGTTTTGAGAGAGGAGTCTTGAAGACTTTCTATCCAGCATTCTGTTTTACAGTTACTGAAGTTGTTTCCAGAACCATTTTGTACCATTTTAAGAGATTAATTGGATCGGTTCCCATTGGAGAGGGACCCGGAGACGTAGCCCAGTGGAGGGGGTGAACTCCGTTATCAACTTCTGTCTGTGACTCTGTTTCTGTGTTTTCTTCCTTGTATCTGTCAATCATTGTTGTGGTTTTCATTCCTGTTCTGAGCATTTAATTTCTATTAATGTTGTTCCGTTAATTAACCTGTTGCACGCATTCTTTTACAACAAACTTTTAATGCACTAAAGTTGAGGTCCTACGGATCAATAGTTGAGGGGGAGAACTATAGAGGTATTGTTATGTTGTTTGATTGACTACCTAGTCCAAATCATTAGAGAGCATAGAGAGCAAAGTTGGAGCTTTTGGGGATGAAGTGTTTGTCTCGTGGAGGGGCTTGTTGACACTGAGGAAACGATTGTAAGCTTCTCCATACATTCTTAATGCAAAGCTGATTTCCGCCCCACATTACTGTTGTTTTGATTTCACATGTACGTGTTGTTGGATTCCTTATCACTAACATGGATAAGTAGAGATTTTCTGGTAGCTTTGATGTGTTTTCATGTTTGATCTGTTTGTAGGTACACAGGTTCACAATCGAAGCATTATTCCAGGTGTCTACAGTATCCAGGGAAGGTCTTCATCCTTTGTCATTCACTCATTTGTTCTGGATCTGAACCATTCAGACCAGAGGAACAACTTCTATCTGCAGAAGGTGTAATATTCGTGATAACAAGAAATGTTATTAATTAACATGAAGAAGTGTTCTTTTATGAAGAATGAGCTTGTATATCTAGGCTTCCTTATTTCTAGGGATGGCTTGAAAATGGATCTGGAAAAGATAGAGGCAATTGTAAATTGGTCCTCACCTAAAAATATTTTTGAAGTGAGAAGTTTTCATGGTTTAGCCAGTATTTACAGGATTTATCAAAGATTTCAATGGTATTTGTGCACCAATCATAGACACTATAAAGAAGGTTAGGAAACCATTTTATTGGACAGCAGCAACAGAAAGAAACTTTCAATTGTTGAAGAAGAAGATCGCTGAAAAACTAGTGTTTGTAGCATCCTCGACCCTCCGACCGGTGAAGAGGACGCTACCATAACATTAAACATCCAGGCTAAAAGCCCCATGAACATGTATGTACATAAAATGATGAAACAAAATGCATTGAAGTATAAGATGCACAGATCCATAATTATTTATCATACACAGTGGAAGCAAACATACATTCATTCAACATGTTCATCATAATTTATTAACAGTAAATATACTTGCAGAAGTAAAATAGACAAGGTTACTTATCTTATGAAGAACTCATCCCGTAATTAGCTATGTCGCTACAATGTTCAACCCAACCATAAGCTAGCATGCTTCTAAATCTCTCAGCAATGCTGCCACCCCCGAGCTGGGCATGATTCCCCAAGGAATAAGGAACAAGCGGGCTTACACATAGCCAAGGATACACAAAAAACAGCCAAGCCAACATAGTTGGGTTTATCAGGCCATCAACAAGACAGCCAAGCCAACATGGTTAGGTTTATCAGGCCATCAAGGAGCTGGGAAAGGCTAAATGCTAAGTTGGTGACCCCATTGCAAAGCTAGGAACACCTACACCAGAACTAGCCTGACTTCTAAGACACCCACACACACCCAGCACAAGGAATCAGTCCCTTCTCTGCTACACAGTCCCTCAGGCCTTGACTTCCCTTCCAGTGCTATTAAGGGGTTGTGGAGAAGAAAGCCAGCCCTCTAGCTCTGTCTATGTGGTTTCCAAGCACACCAGGTTTATCAAGCGAACCAAGCCCCCATCCCTGTTCCCCACACAGTCCGAAGAACAACCACTGCATACACGCAGTCACACAAGCGATTCACAGCTTGGTTAAGGAAAACAATTCTTGAGTCGTTCTTGGCCCCATCGTGGCCAAAATGACTCCAAAACAATCTACAGTAGTCCCAAAACGTATCAGCAAACACAGTTCACAACGTGGGGAAAACAACAGTCCATCCTGGACAATGAAGCCACCGGGGAAAACTTACACAGACCACATTGGGGCAGAAAATACAGACTCCCAACCTGTGCATGAGGGAAATTTACATCAGACCTCCGGAATTTGGATGGAAACACGCTAGATACCACTCTATGGAAACATGAATGACATCTGAAACGGCTCCCTCTTCCTGGTTGCGTGAGACTAAACATAAAAAGAAGCATGTGTGTGGGAATAATCAGACTATCGTCCATGCGTGAAGATGAACAATTCCCACCTATGCTTGAGGATGAGCCCACAATGGAGAGAATGGCGTAGTGGAGAGAGTGGAGAGTCTGCTGGAGTGATGGTGGTGGTGGTTTTTCCAAAACATGAGGGTCAACCTGCTGGTGGAGTGTGCATGTGGGCAAGGATTGACAGTCCTACCACACTCCACTCCCCATCCATAACTGACCCAACTAACAGCAGAATTTTTTAATGGTGGTAGTTGGATAAGACAAGGGAAGGTGAGCAAGTCAAAAGGGTTTAACAACTGACACATGGCTTTTCCCCATAGGTTCAAAGTTTAATAATTTCCCCCCCTTATCCTTGTGAGAATCATGCCCTTTTCATTATGGTTCCAGTGAGCATAGCTGGTTGGGTTCATTTAATTAAAGATGCATATTTACATGATGACAAAAATTAATATATGATGTGTACTATGATAGACCATCAGCAACGATTCTGTTCACCGAAACATAACACAACTAAATCGATGGTGGGGCTTTTGCCTTTAGCTCCACACCACGATTCATTGCAATATATACATCATGTACATCTAATGCAACGGGGTAAAAACCGGGGTGTTACAGTGTTGAAGTTACCAGACTTAAATCATCCCTTTCGGGTAAGATGTGATGCTAGTGGGACATCCATTGGAGTTGTACTGAGTCAAGAAGATAAGCCCGTTGCATATTTCAGTGAGAATTTAAATGAGTCAAAACATAAATACTCTTCTTATGACAAAGAATTTTATGCAGTAATTCAAGCTTTGAAGCATCGGCGGCATTACTTGATTCCTTACAATATATTATGCAACAGCACAAGTTAAACCATAAACATGCAAAGTGGGTGGAATTCCTTCAAATTTTTACTTTTGTTTTGAAACAAATCAGTGGTAAGGCAAATAAGGTTGTCGATGCTTTAAGTAGGAGATGTTTAGTCATGCAGGAGAGTCAAATACATATTTTGGGATTTGATTATTTGAAAGACTTATATGACGTTAACACAAATTTTAAAGAAGCTTTTGCAGCATGTAAAAACTCAGTTAATAGGGACATCAGTCCATGGAAAGAGTTCATGTTGCAGGATGGACTTTTGTTCAAGAACAATCAGTTATGCATTCCCAATTGCTCAATGAGGGAAAACTTGGTACAGGAAAAACATAATGGCGGGTTGGTTGGGCACTTCGTTGTGGATAAAACCCTTGGGCAGTTGAGTCACTTTTTATTTTTGGCCTCAGATGAAAGCAGATGTATAGAGGTACGTGAATAAGTGTGGGATATGCCAGCATGTGAAAGGCAGGAGTCAAAATGCTGGATTGTACATGCCTTTACCTATTCCTAACAATCCTTGGGATTTGGTAAGTATGGATTTTGTTTTGGCTTTACCGAAAACTCAACAAGGTAATGATTCAATCCTTGTAGTAGTGGATATATTTACGAAGATGGCTCATGTCATTCCATGTTTCAAAACTAGTGATTCTACCCATGTGGCTAATTTATTTTTTAATGAGATTGTTCGGTTGCATGGATTGCTGAAGAGTATAATTTCTCATAGGGACACAAGATTCACAGGGAATTTCTGGAGGACTTTGTGGAAGAAGATTGGAACTAAGCTAAATTTTAGCTTAGCCTATCATCCACAATCTGATGGACAGACAGAGGTTGTAAACAGAAGTTTGGGTAACTTGTTGAGGAGTTTAGTAGTTGACCGACCCAAGCAATGGGATCATGCATTAGCCCAAGCTGATTTTTCCTATAATGACTCACCAAATAGAAGCATGAGAAAGAGTCCATTTCAAATCATGTATGGAATGCATCCAAGAGGAATGTGTGAACTACGATACTTGGGAAATATTGAACATAGAAGTGTCGATGGAGAGGATTTTGCAACATCCATGAATGAATTGCTTGAGCAAGTAAAGAAGAGATTACAAGACATAAGTTACAGGTATAAGCAGCGATCATATTTACACAAGAAAGAGGTGAACTTTGAAGTGTGAGACATGGTCCTAGGCCATCTACGAAAGGAGAGGTTTCCAAAGGGAGAGTACAACAAGTTGAAAATGAAGAATATAGGACCTTGTAAGATTCTTCGCAAATTTTCAGCGAATTCTTATGAGCTGAAGCTACCTCCAGGCATTGACATTTCACCCATTTTTAATGTGGTGGATTTATACTCCTACACAACTGATGATTCAACTCAAACTTCTGGAAATATTGACCAAAATGAAGGCAAATAACAACAGTGGCTGAAACAAATGCCTCTGGCAACAAATTTAAAGCTGAACATATTTTGGATACACGTGTTACCAAGAAGACCAAGAAGAAAGAGTATTTAGAATATCTGGTAAAGTGGAAAGACCATCTGATGGAGGATTCCACTTGGATGGATGAAGCAGGGCTACAACAAGCCGGTCATTCTGTAAAAGATCTTATGAGCGGGATCTAATAAAGTTTTCTCTCTTGGGGATACTGATGCAGGTGCATTAGGCAAGCTCTTAAACCAAAGGCTTAGCAATGTGATGGATTGGTCACATACTGAAGCTGAAGCCTAAAATTTTGGATATTTAGTTAAGAGGTGGTTAGAATATTTTAAATATAGATTTGAATTAATTAGAAGAAAAAAAAACAGTTAGGGAAACTTTTTGTTTCTTGGAAAGGAGATTGGTTTTAAAAGAGGAATTTTTTCATTTTTGAAAAGTATGCTTCAGGAGAAAGAAAAAAAAATATGATGACAAACACTGGTGTAAATGTCCTTCTCTGTAAACCAAAAAATTATCTTGCTAATCAATACAACTGCAATTTGTGAAAACGTTTTGGAATAAATGATTTATTTTTCGAATTTAATGGAAGTGAAATCTTCCTCTGTGCATTGGTGAATGATACTGGCAAACTGCTACAGTCTATTTGGCTATCGTAAGTTATTTGATTTTGTTCTTATTCTCTCATGACTTGGAACATAAGATTAAGTTATGTAATGGGAAGATACTATGAATGATTTTTTTTCCTATGCCGTTGATGATTCCACCTAGTAGTGATTGCGTGGTGTAGCTGAGATTTCCCATATGTTTTCTTTTGTTCCCAGTTTTTATTGCCAGTGTTTGAGATAATCAATGTGTTATGACTAGTTGGTTGAATGTTTTCAAAGAATAACCATGGGAACAACCTGCACAAAATAAAAAATAGAGTACTATTAATTGAACAGAAATCGTCCCAACGAATCGAAACTGTGTTTGAATGTGGTGTCAATCTGGCAGAAATCACCTCAGGGAAAATTGATAGAGCATTTGATTGATGTGTATGGTCCAACATATTTTTAAAAATATTCTAGGAAATGTGTACACCATAATGCCTGCATTTTTGTTTTTTTTGAGTGAGCACAGCCATGGTTAAACCAGAGAACCTGTGTTTTTGGGTGGAATCCAAGTGTTCCCTGTGTTTTGGATGAAAGCCAAGTGTTCCAATTATTTTTACTAGTGCCAGTGTAACTACATATTTTGAGTTCCGTCCTTCGTTGCGACCATTGTACCTAGGCAAGTTGTTTTATCTAAACAAAATACAATGTTCATCCACATTCTAGTAGTTCAACTATTTGATGCTATCATTGAGAATGTCGTGCATCTCTCCATTGTTACAAGTTAGTAATGTAATAAACCAATGATGAGGCTAAAACCTAAATCTTCATCAATGTTTTGTATTTCTACTTATTATTTGGCACAAATGGATGTCCCACTACCCACCATATACATTGAAGCCCTCTAAATTCTTATAGATGAAGAATCAAACAATTACCAACACCCCTTAAACATTAACCGATTCCCCTTGAACATTAATCGATTCTAGCACCCTAAAATCATTAAGACCCTCCTATGTAGCTCAATTATGCTTACTTGTCAAGGCATGTTTCTAATTATGTTCTTCCTCAATATATCAATCACTTTTTCTACCTTAATTATATCAATGATGTTACCATAGTATCCACTAATCCACATTTAACATACATTCGTGAACATATAGCTATTGAATACATAACCTATTTTTATGATAATCCAACTTATCCACAAACAATTTTTAAATAAACATATCATATAATCTATAAAGCGAACTCTTCCTATAATTTGTTGGAATAATTTTATGATCAAAAAATTAATGACAACATACATCATTTCTCTGTAATCATTAAAACACCATTATTGTGTAAGTTCTTTTTTCCATACTCTTACTTCAATATTGGAGTCTCCCACCAACTCCATAATAGGAAGTTTCTCTATTATTCCCTGCAAGTAGGGAATATTGTAATCGATTAGGTTTTGATAATTGTGTCATACTACACACAATTTTTTATGCTATGAATTTTCATTTTATATAGAATATTTTCCTAAGCTTTATATCTCATGGTCTTATTATCTGAAAAACTTTTTTGTTTCAATCTACTGACATTGTCGCAGTCGATGGTTGACACTGCAGTTGATGATTAGCATCCAGTGCAAGTTTCTCCCTCCATCTGTACATCTACCATTCCATGTGTCTTCTTTTGTGTCTACACATCTACCATACATGCAAAGCTTAACGTGTTAACATGTTCTCACAACGAAATGGTTGTCTCTCCCATGGTGGTATTTCTATTGATTCTATGGTTACAGTTTGCAGATCATGTGCATTCTTCTTCATATGTTTGTACAACGCTTTCTCCCTATTTTGGAATCATGTTATATCGCTCTACATTCAGGAGAGTTTTTCAAGAAAGCCGAGAGCGTGTGCTGTAAGATCCTTGAGATTCTAGAGAATAGGATTCAAGATCACCGGATTATCGGATATGTCGTTTGTGAGTTCTTCAAGGCCTTTGATAATGATAAGCAGGTTTTGGTGAATGAAAATCTGTTGGAAGTTTAGGGTTTATGTGGCCCTCACGTTCCCTACCCAATAACCTCCTATTTATTCTATTTGCAGATGTCATACCTTATATTTACCTGGTATGTAGCTCGATAAATCTCTCACCTAATCTCATTGTCGTCTTTACCTGGAGGCAAATGCTTAAGCTCTACCGTTAACAGTTGTTGTGTTCCAGATGACGCATTATTAGATTCTTATCCTTCATAGATTATTATATTCTTAGCCTTAATAGATTATTAGTTTTACACATTATGAGCACCAAGGCTTGGCCTGGCCTCCTCGATCTTGCACTCTTCAATAATTCCCTCTCCTATGCTCAGGCATTGGTCATTTACAACAAAGGCTCTCCTACACTCATGAATTGGTCATCTACAACAAAGGAAAGTAAATTACAATCCTCTCACATTAATTTATCTGTACCTGTAATGTCCCCCTTTTTGGAATTTTATTAAAATGCCCAATTTTCCAATTTTTTCACAATTTTGGCTCTTGACTAGTTTTGATGTCTAGACCTCCAAATTGACCCAAATGCTTCCAAATTTTCTCTGAAGGTACATGAATGATAATATAAATTAAATATGATTTTCATGTATGTTTTTTGACCTCCCAATTACTTCTGTAAAGTATTTTAATGTTCTATTCAAAGCAGGAGTCTCTACTTGCAAATTGGGGCTCCAATTCCCCCCCGAGTAATTGTCGGAAATGGCTTCACAAACGATCCCAAAGTCACTTGAATTTCTGAATAGAGGCTGGGTATTTGTAAGGGAATTTTTAAAAGTCTCATATGCATCATGGTTCAGTTTATACATGCTTTTATGACTCTTTCCAAAACAACTCCCAAGTCACAATTTCAACCCTTGGGGAAAATGCACCAAATCTTCTCCCGATGCAATAAAAATGAGTAAAATGGATTTCAATGCTTACATAGTGAAAATGAAACTTGAAATACACATTAATTATAGTCCATACATAATACATTTATCATATATAAATTCCTCCATTCGAAATAATAATCATTACCATGGCATATATCAAAATAGAGTGGAAATGGTCATTGTTTGCTCATCAAAAGTCATTTTGACATACAAATCTTGGGAATTTCGACTTGAAACTTTCTGAGAATGAATAACATAGAATATTGAACTGATTACAATCATAAATGGACAATTAAAGGATCTCCCATTTCGAAATCATCAGCATTACAATGGTTCACAACAAGATAGTGGGGAAATGACACTATTTCTTCATTGTTCAACATTTTTACATTAATTCTTTTGGGTATTTCGACCTAAGAGTATTCTGAACATGAAATACAGAGAATATACATCATAACATAATATAGCGGGCATTAGAATCTTCCCCAAATAGATCGATACTTCACCCAAAGCGCAATCCCTCCATTGGCATGAATATGGTGTGAAAACTGGAAATAGTTGAGAGAGAGTGATACAATAGAATAATCCACATGATTTCCTGTAGATTACACCTGAAAATAAGACTCCATTAAAGCTCCATGAAAGACCTGAGTGACCTTTCCAAACACCAACTAGGATGGGAATCTTTCACCCTCGAAATTGGCTTAAGTAAGAAAACTAATCATCCACTAGCTCTCACAATTCACAAATGAGCAAAAGCTTCTTCTCATGGTTGATCCCTATATTTTATAAACATTATTAGTCTTCTAAGGTTATAAATCCATCCATAAACCAAATCCAAGTCGAATTGGTGTGGCTTCTCATGCTATGCCATGTGGCCTCTCTCTTCACCTTCCCTCTTCTCCCAAATTTGAGTAGTAGCCTCTTGGCCTTCTCCAACTCCCAAATTCGACCTCTAAGATGCTCTATTCAGTCCTGACATTTCAGTATGTCATTATTTCAGCCTTCAGATCTAACTTTTGCCATAACTGTCATAGAATATCCATCATTGGTGTCATAAATGTCATAATTGTAAGGGGAATCTAGCCAAGTGTCCATGAAACTCCCATTTGGCTCTTCCTCTCCCATGTAAGTTACAATTCATCCCAAATTCGACCTATGAAGTATATGTGTTGTACAGGATAATTCACCTAATAACCTAGGTCTGGGGGGTTACCAACATACTCATAACTCTTGCAGACAATTTGACTTTAAAAGCACATAATAGGAAATAGGAAAGTAGCAGGAACTTACTTGTAAAATACGAAGGTTGATCCAAGCTAGCTTCTTCCTCTTTGCTCCACTTCCAAAGTCTCCAGGATAGTTCCTCCTTCACCTGTTAATAAACACTCTTCCAGATACAAAGCAATTCATATATATAGATGCAGGTTAGGCAAATCATATATCATATTGAAATGTAAACATTTACCAATCTACAAGATATGAAACACATATGGAAGAAGTAATATCTTTATTAAAAATAATAGAAAGAGTTTAGGTTACAACCCAATGTCTGAACAAGGACTCCTCTGTCACCAAAGGACTCTGAGTTTCTCTGCTCCAAATATTTCTGTAGACAATCCACCAACATAACTTTGCTCTCCAAGTATGTATCTCAAACCCCCTCCCCAAGGCTTCTATTTATATGAATGAAATGAGGCAGTTCTCGAAGGTTAGGGAGGTTATAGCAGTTAGGAAGATTAAGTTAAATGAATGAACTAATCTTCCATTATCGAGTGTTTTTAAATATTAATTTTGAGGAAACCATACGTGGGTCTGTAGTAGAGAAACCCGTGTATGATATGCGACTCTATATAAGTGCAAGCCGCGTATACATGTATGTGCGACCTGCTGAACATAATACTCGCGTATGATGTGCGAGATGCCAATAGATATAGTCGCGAATGCTACTCAAAATCTCAAAATGGCAAAGTAATCAGCTGGGCATATAGGCAATGTATTTCATCATCAACCAAGGTATAATGAAACTAGGCAAACCTTAATCCATAAGTGTCCTTTTGTGTGCCGACCTGAGGGATGTCAGCACTCGGACGGAGAGGTGCCAATCAAGAGTATAACAGATGCCCCCTAATGTGTGAGGTCAGAGGGGAATGATGGCCGAAATACATTATAATAGTGCACTCAGGAGAAACTCAGAAGTCCGGTGGAGCAGAAGGAGTACCTGAAACAAATACATAGTAATGTCATAAACAGAATTATATCTGAGGATGCTATGTTCAATTTACTGGAACACTAGCTCCTTTACAATATTTGAGTACATCATATGATACGGGTAAAAACCACGTATTTACAAAGTTGGAGCAAAGCCACAATACAATAATGATGAGTCTTCAAAGATCTGGAAGCTAGATATAGAAATGGAACATAGTCTTTCACAACTTAGTTCATGAGTGGAGAACTAAGGTCTTCATAAAAGATCCCAAAGAACCAGTATAATCCAAGCCATGTGAATAAGGGTAAGCTAAAGTCGAACATGGAAATGATTCAACAGTTTGTCAACCAATAGATGATAATTGACAACTGAAGCAAAGGAGTTCACCAATGATGAAAGTGAATCCAGAGGTACCATCGTCAAAGCTCTAGGTCATCGTCATCAGGAGGTACTGAAACGGAACCATACTGTGATAGGGAAGGCAATAGATCCTCCAACGGATCACAAGAGTGACTAGGAACTGGGCAAAAGAAGGTAGACACAAGTAAATGGATAACAGATATAATAGTAATAGGATCAGGTGATAGATCAGACACTAGGTATAATCCTTGAATAGTGAGCACGACACAGAGATGACCCAAGGCAGCATACAATGGATAGATAGAACAACTAGACTTATCTGTCATGTAGGAGACATGAGCATATTCCCCAGGTATAATGGTCAAGAGGAGGAGTCAAAAACTCAAAGTGATAACTGAACACAAGTGTATACTGAAACATGGATATCGGAAGGCAAAAAGTGCTATGTTCAAGGATGACATGCTGCCATTACTGAAAACAAGAGAAAACTTCTTCCTTACCTTCCCTGTTAAGTTTTAACGAGTCCAGGAAAGCCAACTCGGTTCCCTCTTCATTTTTTAACAAGCTTGAAGATATGGGAAAATAATGCTTGATACACTGATCCGTGGATTTAACGAGCCCAAACTAGTACATGCTCGATTGGTGCTTTCATATTTAGAGAGTCTGAAAACGCCAAAGAAGACTCCAGGGGGGTCCTTTTTCATCAAATTTAGTCTCTTAAGGCCGAAAAAGTATAAAACAAACCTCAAAAGAACTCTCTTAACTTCCGAAGAAGAAAAGGTGAACATTTTTCGTACTTAGTTGGGGAGGTCCGAAAAAGGTTAAATTACCACCTACCCAACGCTCCTTCCATAACAGCATAAAATAGCTTGAGTTTTACGAGTGTGAAGGAAAGCAAGATCACTCGAAAAGATCCATTTGGTTACGAGAAATGGGGCTTACAACAATAAACTCGTTGCTTTGTTCTTGAATGTTTAACGAGCATGACAAAGACACAAAGTACACTCGGAATATTTTTCATATTTGGGTCCAGAGCACGAAAAAGAAAAAGTAAGCTCAAACCGGGTGTTCCTTTTCCGTAAATTTAGTCCCTCAGGTCCGGAAAAGTGATAAACCTATACCTGAGAATACTCTTCTCAATTCCGAAGAAAAGAGAGTGATCCTTTCTCGTATTATTCCACATGGTCCAAGAAAGAGATAACCTACCACCAATACGGATGCCCATTCACATATTCTTAACGAGCCTGAATGGACAAGTTTACTCGGCAGTCAAGTCTATTTTGAAGGAGTCAGACCTGGGCCTAAAGAAACTCCATAGGGCGGGGAGTCCTATAAAGGGATAGCTTGTAAAGAGAGATTCAGAAGAAGCTCTATTTGGCATGAAAATTAGCTATGAGGAAACCCTTGGGCCTGAAACAGTGACGGAATGAGTACCAAAGGATGGCAAAGGCATATAAGGATGATACTCATGAAATAGGGATCCTAGCCATGGAAGAACAATGGTAGAGACAAGGGACTAATGGCTTAAAATACCATAGTCCGTGGTAAAATGTTGCATACTAAGGTTAATGTGGAGTGATAAGTTGCCAACATATGTTGGGAAGAGCAAAAACCACCCTATAGAAGCATCGACACTTTGAAATAATTAGTAAACCTGTTCCAAGGCACAAAAAGGGATGGTATTAATCAATTGACGTTTCAAACTATAGAAAAAACCCACTTTATGAAATAATTTTTCTATAAATAGTTTGAAAAACAAAACATTTCTCACCATTGCACTTTTTGAACCAAAAAGGAGAGTTTTACCCTCTAACTTTGATCGCTCGTTGTGGACAATTGGACCGGTGGAATTCAGATCCATCAGTGTCAGGTAAATCTACACCCTGTGCTCTTTAATTTCATCCAAACAAATTTTAGAATTAGTGGTCAATTGAATTTAATTCATCAATATAAAAAATGGCAAAATGTATATGCGGGTTGCTGCATAGGAAAGCCGCGCATACACGTTTGATGCGCGAGTTGCTGCATAGGGAAGCCGCGCATGACTCGCGAGCTGTCCCAATGGACAGTCACGCATACTGCGCCATAGCTAAAAGCTTTAAAAATAGGTCAAATTTTTAAATTTTTATGATGAATTACTGAATCACACTATGTGTTTTTTGTCAGGAAAATATGGTGCTGGAGAGGGAGAGGGAACATGAGATGATGGACCAAGCGGCTCTCCAAAGCCCACCTACTATCCAAGCATTGCAAAATAGTGGGCTATTAAAGTTTTTCTGCACATCACCCATGCGAGCCATTGTCCGCATATTAGAGTTCTTGGTCAATTATTGGGACCATGACCTGGGGATGTTCAACATCCAAGGTGAGACTTTGGAGCTTACCGTAGAGGACATCTATTTCATTACCAGATTATCACATCGGGGAGCACCGGTGAACCTGGAGGGCACTGGCAGGGGTGGTGACCCCTTGAGTGTCCAGAACTATGTTGACGTATTCTGCAGGCCAGGTACTCAAAAGAAGGGCAGTAGCGTTCTCATCGCAGACATACAGGACTTTACACTGCAGGTATTGGCCAGTACTATTGTTAGACTTTCAGGGTCATCAGGACTACATCATGCCACTAGGACTCAAATGAGAGTGGCGATTGATTGTTTGAGAGGCACACTCTTTGATTGGTGTACAGGGATTGCCCCCATCATGAGGAGGAAATTGTCCGACTGTAGGAGGGGGAGACGGAAGAACTTTAGCTATGCTAGTATATTGGTTGCGTTCTTCTTTGAGAGGGTGCTAGCTATGAGCCCTTTGGTGCCATTACAGGTCCAGCATCCCCGTCAGCCGAGGCTGAGCAGGTGGGGGGATATCTTCCTCCGACAAGGAGGGGGAGATATTGTACATAGCATGTATGACGATGATTTCTATTCATGGTGGGAACGGCAGGTGCCAGCGTTGGAGCAGTTTTCATACGCTGGGCTAGATTTCCGAGGTGATCCAGACCTAGTCCTCCCTCCAGGAGGAGCATGGGGAGAGATGGGTAAGTCTTTTTAATTTTTTATCATTATTAAATTTTTATAAATTTTCTAATGATAGGATATATACATATGCACAAGTCTAACCCTACTCATGTGTCAAAATGCAGATATTGGACCAGTCCGCCCTGTAGGGTACCCACGTACCTTTGTATGTCCTGTAGCAGGAGGAGATCCTGGGCTGATCCAGGTACTCGAGGCGAAGCTGACTAGGATTACCGAGCGAGTACCCACTATACGGATAGAGCATCTCCCTGTAGCTATGCAGGAGTCCGTAGTTGGAGTTCCACCGGCCTGGCTACGTCTTTTCAGACGGGTAGCCAGAGCAGTATGTGTATATAGGGATGCAGTGGAGGCTGCCAAAGCCGAGGAGGCTGAGGAAG
>LPNX010537813.1:3126-23467 GCA_001517045.1 Pseudotsuga menziesii | reverse complement strand
ATTTTGATTTATTACTCATAAAGTTAGGCTTAAGGGGGGGTGTTAGAATAATCAACCCATAGTATTTACCCACTTAGACATTAATTCATTTATTTTTGTCGTATTTGCCTAGTCCATGAGTCCCACCATGTGCAAGTTACTAATTTCCTATCCATAGAGGTCAAACTTGCCATCTTTGACTCATGTAGCGCTTGGGAAAGCCTTAGGAATCAAATCTGATTTATTCCTGGCCTCCTAGGTGCCTATCTGCTTTTTCTGCTTTATTCCCTGCTTTTTCAGTGTTTTAAGGCACATAGGAAAGCAAGACTAGGTGAGGTGAATCAGCTTTGTTGCCTCTTCCTCCTCCACTCTTTCCTCCATGAAAAAGCATGTATGAGTTGCCATTCCACCACTCATTAGCTTGCCCATGAGCCCTTGCCAATTCGTGAGCCTCATGACATATTTGGGATCAACTTTTTACACCTATGGGCGATTTGCCTATTTTGGGTAAGCCTGCTTTATGCTAGCTTTGGATGCCTCCTTATGCATTCGACCTATTGATGTATTCTATATATTCAGCAACCTATGTTATTACAGGGTTGGCTATTGTACACTGAGTTAATATAATTTTGTGTTACAGCTCCATTTTCAGTCTCCATTGTTGACAATTTTGCATGATCAATTGTAATTTGTTGTGAGTGAAATTAATCTATTGCTGGTCAGAATTTCTACATAGACCCATGGTATGGGGATATTATTATATACTTACAAACATTGAAGGTCCCTACTCACCTCTCATGGGATGAACAACGACGATTACGTCGCGTATGGGATGAATTACCTCATAGTGGATAACACTTTGTACCGTCGTGGGGTAGATTCCATTTTACGTCGTTGTTTAAATCCCGAGGAGGCTGAGCTTGTGCTGAATGATTTCCACAGAGGGGCTTGTGGTGGTCATTTATCTAGGATTTCTACGGCCCAAAAAATCTTAAGAGCGGGTTATTTCTAGCCATCGATCTTTAAGGATTGTGTAGATGCGGTCAAGAGGTACAATCCTTGCCAAGTGTTTGCACATAATATGCGCTTGAAACTTGCCCCATTACATCCCATCATCACCGCTGGTCCCTTCACTAAGTTGGGGCTTGATTTTATGGATTGCAACCCAGATTCAGCTGGGGGGCATCATCATATCATAGTGGCTGTTGACTACTTCACGAAATGGGCTGAGGCTATGCCTACAATTAAATCCGACGGTGAGACAGCCACGCACTTTGTAATCAACCATATTATTACTCATTTCGGTATTCCGAAAGAGCTTGTCACTAACCATGGTTAGCACTTTCAGAATTGTATGATGGAAGAGTTGGCATCAAAGTTAGGGTATAAACAAGATCATTCCTCCTCTTACTACCCTCAAGCAAATGGACAGGTAGAATCAGTGAACAAATCACTCAAATCCATTCTCCAATGAACCATCACACAAAGCAAGAATAATTGGCACATTATGTTATATCCTGCCTTGTGGGCTTATAGAGCTGTTGTTAAGACTGTCACGGGTTTTTCTCCTTATCAACTTGTACATGGAGTGGAGTCAGTATTGCTAGTTGAGTGTGAGATTCCTTCTTTGAAGCTAGCCATAGAGCTCTTACCAGACACTTCCCTGTTGGAGGAGCGTTTGGTCCACCTAGAGCAACTTGATGAGCAACGTCGAGATGCCTTGGTGGCTCTAGAAGTGAATAAGCGTCAAGATGTCTTGGTGGCTCTAGAAGTGAATAAGCGTCGCGTCAAGGTCCAGTATGATAAGTCTGTCTATCCAAGGAGGTTTAGTGAGGGAGAATTGGTCCTTTTGTGGGATCAACCGAAAGAACCTTTGGGGGAAGGAAAGTTTAACCCCATGTGGCATGGTCCTTACATCGTTAAACATCTGTTAGAGAAGGGCACTTATGAGTTAGTGGATTATGAGGGAACAACCTTGGAAGAGCCTAGAAATGGGCTCTATATCGAAAAGTACTATGCATGATTTTCAGCCAAGGCTGGTTATTGTATATTATTGTATAGTTTTTCATAGGTAGGTCTTTTTCTTATGGTGATCAAGTTTGTAATTAGTTTCTGTTTCTTTTGACAAATGTCAATGGAATCTTCCACCTTCATAGGATTCACGGATGGTGCAAGCCATCACACTCAACACTCAACCTCTGCTGCTTGGGTGATTTATACTCCTATGGGTCAGGTCTTGTCTTCAGGAGGCGTACTTTTATGGCCATCTTCAAACAATGTTGCTGAGTATAGTGTTGTTATTGAACTTCTACGGGATGCCATTTCACATGGTGTTCTCTCTCTTGAGGTACGACTTGATTCAGAGTTAGTAGTGTCACAGCTTAATGGTTTGTGCCATGTTAGAGATCTGACATTATTAAGAAGATTCTTACATGTGAGATTATTAGAATGGCAATTTGACAATATAACATACATACATGTTCCAAGAATTAATAATTAAGTTGCTGAATCATATGCTAACTGCGTGTTATATTGGCATTTGTTTCATACACAATAAGCTCATCACAAACATAAATTTTTACACATGTAAATAAATAAATCGATCATCATAAAAGTTTTTATAAACATCCAAAATGTGGTAATACATAGTGTCATAATACAAAAATGGGGGCTCTCGAGCCACCAAAATATAAATACACGGTAGTACAAAATGTATCACTCCCAGGTATCTAAGCCTGTGGAGGAGGAGGGGGGTTGTGATCGTGTAATGTCACTACGGCTCTAGTTGGATGTCGAAATAGTCGTACCCATGCTTGTGGTACACCCACCACCTAGAACTGCATGGCCTCAGGCAAGTCCTCGACTTGCGCCATGGGTACTCTATGTGTCAGTCTCACGAAGTTGGTATGAATTCTTTGGAGCATTTGCTCCGCATCCACACTCATGATATCATCCCCTATTCCCCTATGTCTATGACGAGGGAAGCCTTCAGGCCATCGTGGTCCCACATCTGCATGCATATGGTAGATTTCACTATGTATTGTCACCCAAAAACATGTCTTTTGATTCCACATAATCAGTAAACACAAAAAAAATTAATAACTCAAAAATTTTAAAAAGAGGGTCGAGATTCATTACCAATGTCACCGTATGCTGATCCTGGTGGTAGCGGCATGTCTGGGTCTCCTAGGAAATCTATCCCCACATAGGGGTAGTCATCGATGGCAACTATCTATTGTCGCCACCATGGAAGGAAATCAGTTGGATAGGGGTTGGACACCCTACCTCCACCCAGTCTGTGCATCGCATCTGCCCAACGCCGTTAGGACGGATCTCAAACCCCATGGTAGAGGAACGTCAACTCTAGGGCTCAATCCCTGAACACGCTCAAAGAAAACCGTGCTCAGTATGCTACTGAAACTGAAGTTTTGCACTCTTCCCATATTGCACTCACTGAGCTGGTGTTTCATGTTGCCCAGTAGTGTAGTGCTCCAATTGTACACAGTGGGTCTCATGCACTCCACTGCATAGAACATCAGAGGCTGCAAGGCCTAGTGGAGTGAAGCTAAGCCTGCTATCCTGCCCAGTGTCAGTAGGATGGCCTTTAGGCCCAGCACCTGTATGGATTTAGTTGGGATCTGACTCCCCACCTTCTCTATGTCCGGATAGCAGTACACTGCAATGTACTCATCTATAGTCAGGCCACCTCCGAGCCCGCGAGAGCATAGGTTCATGACTTCTCCCCATCGGGAAAGTCTAGTAATAAAATATATGTCCTCAACTTCTATGGTGAGGGACATCCCGTCTATCTAGAATGACTCTGAGTGTGGATCCTAGTAGTCCACTAAAATATGCAATAGTCTTGGTTTGGCTCTTAAGCCACCAAGACACCAAAATTTGTAAAGCCCGCATGCACGTAACACTTGTTGAGCCATTAGATCTGCCCTTACTACATCTTCTACATCACCATGTTCATGTTCTCTCCATTCTAGGACCATCCTACACATAAAATTTTAGTTTGATCCATTAGAACAATTAAAAATCATTGAGCGCGGCTGCATACACGACTGTTTGCTAAACAACCATGTTTGTACATGACTTTGAGGGCGTTTTCCATGTATATCCAGTCCTATACGTGGAAAAACCCTCAATTTCCATGTGGGTCATGGTGCGCATATTAGAATGGCCTAGAATCCTAAATACACCATGGAATTCGACAAAATTTGCATCAAAATGAAAGAGTAGAGCATGGGTAAGTACCTGGAAAAAACGGTAGTGGATTCCGTCGGCTGGATCTCCTGGAATTCACTGTTGAAGTTCTGAACTCAATTGGGTAAAAATTTCAAATGTTTTATAATGTTTTGAATTTTTTACTATTTATAGAAATTTTTCAAACTTTTGAAAATTTTTACCCCCTTTTCTATAGTTTGGACCGTTTCTAATCCTTTTGGACCGTTTTTGGACTAATTTATGATGTAGGAGACCTTTTTGAGAGTCGTTTCAGTCGTTGGATTGACCCGTTTGTGCCGATTTCAGGTATCATGTCTAAACTGGCATATAGGTTAGGTTTCATCACCATTTGCATTTTGCAGGACCTTATGACCGTTTCATTATAGCCTTAGGTATGAACCCACTCTATTATGTCACAGAATATTCTTGTTGTTTTAGAAGTGGCATGATATGGGTACCCTAGTTAGTGCCTTATTTGCATTTGGTGCCCATGCCAACATTTTGTCCCTTTGGGTGTGGGAGTCCATTTTATAGTATTACCATGACATTTCTCAAGAGCCTCATACGTCTCCTCTTTATCCTTTGCTGGCCTATTTCCCTCAGGACTCCCTTATGTCAAGTTGTAATTGCATTATCATGAGCTTTGCCTGCCTTATTGAGCCTTACGCCAGCTTCCCTGACATTAAGTTTCAGCCATATAGCCCGAGCTTGTCTCATGTCTAGCCATGTAGCGCCATTTTATATATCCTTTGCAACTTGATTCCCTATTTTTACCGGGAGGGGACTTTCCCCCGAGTGTCACTATCCTACACATGGATCCTTGCATTGAGCATAGGTATGTTCCACTGCTTCGAACTAGTTTGTTTGACCATTATGACACTCGTCTCCTCCTAGTCTGTAACTATAAAGCAGTTTTATTTTTTTTCAAGCTTTTTAAATATTTGAAAAAGTCCAAAAAAATAAAAAAACCAAAAAGCTGGACAAGGAAAGATGTTATCTTTTGGCAGCTGTCGATTCGTGTCGCCTTCGAATAGAACACTGTATATCACATCCGTTGGTTGGCTTTATAGTTTGACTTTAGGAGCTGTACTCATTTTATCTGAGTTTATCTCCACTGACTGGTTAAGCTTCCAGTCCCCATGGATTCTTTGTCGATGCCTCCTGTGTCGCGGAGATGTCCCAGTTTTGTATATCAAGTATATGCTGCCTTTATTCAATCACCATTCACTGTTATGCTCTTGTTTGAAGGAAGTTGAAACCTGAGTCGAGCATTTCTCAGTTATCTTGACTTTGCATGTCGACCATTCCCGGTACAATTACTGGTTCGTGCATGATCGAGTCCTTCCACATTATACAGCTTTGCTGCGTACCTTATGTTGGATGATGGGGGATTCCTTAATTCCCTCCTTCCAGCGGATTTCATCCCATCGACTTCAGATCATTTATTCTAGGATTGGAATCTAGAGTCATTTTTTATTTCTTTGAGACTTGCAATCATCAGTGCCAGGTTCTCTCGCTATCGACAGTTTTTGGGAATACATCAATGTCCCCTGATCAATGGATTTTCTCAAGTGTTCGACCTCAACACATTTATTCACACTTATTATTTTTCACTCTAGTACCTTGATTCCCATTATCATTATCGGTGGGTGATCTCGCGTCTGTTAATGGTATACATCAATGACTGTTAATCAGATTATGGACTACTATGTTCGACTTCGACACCTATATTCACATAGTAGGACTTGTACTTATAACAATTTTTGTAGAAGACCTTCCATATTGGTGGCATCTCTTATATGCTACCTCCTTGATCGTGCCAGTGTTCATGAGATTTCAGCTCTCGTGACTTGATTCCAGTATATGTCAGACATTTCCAACTATTATGGAGATCTTGATCCATTGTATATCATCAACCATTATGGAGATCATGATCCTTTGTATATCTTCATCATGGAGATTCTGATCTATGTATATTGTACATGGCGATGACCACTTATGTGATATTTTGTATCATGCCTATTCATGGCCATTGTACTCATATGTATCCGGGACTGCTATATGTATTTGCAGTTATGTGCAAAGTTGTATCATTGTACTATGTTGATTGGGTGGCTAGTCTTCCATTTGGGATTCTTCATCACTCCACTTCTAGGATGGAATTATAATGTATTTCGGCCATCGTATGACCCCTCTGACCTCACACATTAGGGGGCATTTGTTATATATGATTTTACCACACCAGGTGAATCACACTTGTATGGCCTTCCCTTGTCCCTCTGCAGACTCCTTATACCCCTTGGACCATTTTTTGTCCTTTGATGTTTCCTATACCATCCCTATAAACATGTGAAAATTTCTATATGTGACTTTTAAACCCCTTATCGTGTATATATGCGAGTTTGACCCCTAAAACCGTGTACATCGGGATGTGTACAAAATCCAAATCCTTTTGGAGTTTTCCTTGACATGGATCCGATTCACTTGTCTCCTGGCCTTCCATATGCCTTGAGATCTCTCGGATTCAACCTTTCATTACCCCATTGAAAATCTATATAAGGAACTCTTTGAATACATTGAAGGCATAAGATAATTGAGAGCAAAGAAACTATAGTCCATTGTTGCCAGAACTTTTGCTTGAGTCTGCATCCCTTTGTCCCTTGGAGCACTTTGTTGTTCTTCCCAAGATTTCCTTTTCCTTGTGAGCTTGCTATCGAGAGATGGAGGATTGAGGTGGTGGAGGCCCAAGTGTGGCATTCAGTTTCTTCGATTCGCAGACGTGCCGACAGAGGTTGTATTCATTGTAATCTCTGATTTTATATTAATAGAAATATCTTTTCCTATCCAATAATGTATGTTTGAATGATTATTTTATCCATGGATGATTTCAAATGCTTATACGTTGTTGATTATATATGCTAGAGTAGATATGACACCAATATATAGTATGCTTGTCTTGTTTACTTGTTGTTGAGGAAGTGATTCATCAATTCAAGATGAAGCTGGAAAGCTCAACGGGGATCTACTTCAACCGTCCGGAATAGGATACTAGGTCCAATCCTTTAGTGTTAGATATTTTATTTCTCTTGCATATTGGAAAGGATTTATTTATGGAGTCAAGCTGTCTGTTGTGGTACCCCGAGCCATAGGAATTTCTCTCTCTAATAGCCATCACCCCCCTTTTTGAGAAAATGAAAAGGACCATTATTGCATTCCAATATGTGCCTAGAATTCATGATTTGGGGTTGTTATTTTGAACATAATTCTCTTTTGTCCTCCTTTAACATTGAAAAGTTCCCATAATTGCTTATTGCATTCTCATAATTACTCATACTATGACCATATCTACTTTGCATTGATTATGAGGAGGGTAATCCTACCCATATGCAGGAACCAAATAATGGCTTATGGATGTTTACTTGCTAAGATTGCACAAATTTACTTGGAATGTGCCCAAAATGCTAATAAGTCATGCCTAGAACTTATACATTATGGGACAGGTCCTTCTAATTGTTATTCACATTACATTTACCTCAAAATGCTTCTTCTTATGCTCAAACTTGTGAGAAACTTATTAAGTTCTAATATCAACTCACAATAGATTTTTAGAAAAGGAGTCAAATTGCAATGATTTGGGGCATCATCATTGTTTTATGTTTCTTTTATTTCTCTTAATGTTAATTTGAAAATATATATTCCTAAGAATATATTTTTTCACATTTCAAGTTGAATCAGTGGAGAAGTTGAATGCATTGATGTAAGCATGCAGTGACCTTGGAGTAGCTACTAAACAAAAAAAAATTCATGAAGTAGGCATTATTCCTCTGTTTTCCTGGTACCATCAGGTATTGTATTGTTTCCATGTTTTTCAATGTTAAGTTTCTATTTAATGTAGAAACTCATGGTCTACAACAATAAATATTTTCAATTGTTCTAATATTAAGTATTTTTTTCACTAAAATGCTTTGGACTCTTTTGCAAAGCTTCGACAGAGAGCGGAATAAAACTAATTTACAGATTATGTCCTTAGACATGCTGATCATCTTACCTTATATGGATTTGGTTTGTTGTTTGCTAGAGTGGGAGAAAAATCACATGTCTAGTGCAGGATCATTATTGTTTTTCCAAGCTAGTCTTGAATTTAAATTCTACACTAAAGTCTTATCTATGGATTGTCTAGAATCTTGAAAGAACATGTTAGAATCTCCCATTATGGTTTTCAGTAAGAGAGTTATCTTTATGATAAGTTTAGATTGCAATTTAGAAATGTGTTAAAGTCACATATATTAACTTGGATTGCTCCCAAGTTTGAGTTTTTTTGTGTTGTTATCTTACGAGCCTTCCTTTGCATCCCTAGAATAAGATGTTGGTTGGGAATTACTTTTGGCTCATATAGGTCATTGATAAGTGATTTTCATCAATCTCACACAAATGTCCCATGTTTTGCATCATGTTCCTCTACCTTGGTTCCCTTCAAGCGTGAGTATTGAAAAGGGCTATTCAATACCCAACCTAAAATAAATATTCATATGATTTTAATCTTTTATAACCCCTGGTACTGTTTGTCAATTGAGTAATGGTTTTTTAGTGTCTTGTTTGAATTCATTCTTCTTCTTCTCTTTTAGAATCAAGTCTGTGCATGATGAAATTGGCCCCTAAATATATCAATCTATCAATCTCTTCAGGCTGAATAATTAGAAAATTTTTATTTGCCCTTGGCAACTTAGTTAGAAATACTAGTTACTATACTATGCATGTTTGCAAATGGAAGGAAAAAAGCATCTGCAAATTGTTTTAGTAATTAGTATAAAGTATTATCTAATTACTAGTAGTAACCGGGGAAGTTACCCTCTTTTCATTGAAGTTTCATATCTATCATCTATAGTTATCATATTTCATATATCATGACCTATATATTGTTATAAACATAAATGAAATGCTTACCTCTAACATTAGAAAATATTTCTCACGTTTCTTGAATTCTTTGTCAAATTGGTTTTGAGTCTTGACATGCTTCTCTAGTGGTATTTGGTAAAGGAGGATGCAACTTCAAGCATGAATCTGACAATTTTATTTTGAACTCATCATAATGTGGCCATTGAAGAATAAAATCCATAGTGCCCACCTCTCTCTGCCAGAAATGTGGAGAGTAATCCTTCAAAATCAGTGAAAAAATCTAATAAAACCGACAAAGAGTTAAGTGAAGCTCAGGATTCTGAATTGTCAGTAGAGAGTAAGGAAGACAGGTAGTGGGAGACATTGAAATATGGAATTAGTAAGCCAACTAAAAGATCTTCCAAGAGAAAGTAGGGAAGTAAGGATGAGTCCAATAATGGTTCAGCCCACAGAAGGAAAATCCTGGGTGAAGAAAATATGGATGGTACTGAGACACAAGATGAATAAAATACTCTTAACTCTCATGCTAAAACAGATCTTAAAAATAGAAATCATTTCCTATTTTCCAACGCATGTCAATGAAATCATTTGTCCACTAGCAGATGGCAATAGTTAAAAACAGAGCTTATCAAAATTCTGAGTCTGTTCTGTTTAAAAGGTAGTTAGATTTAAGTTTTTTTTTTATCACATTGTTGTTTCTGGCATTCCATATTCAATCCAAGCTGGTGTAGCCTGTCAGAATGCCTTCAGTATAGCCTGGCATAATGGTAGGCAAGATCTGTCAGTTACCCTCTATTTATATGTATATTTAGATCCAGCCAAGCCAAAAGTAATTTATATGACCAATTGGGACAAATTTTTTAATATAAACAACAAAGGCATAGACATGGATAGAGAAACGAATGGATTAAATGTACATTTTTATATGAAAACAAGGCAGGCATGTGGATGTACTCAGGCATAACTCAAACGATAAGCATGTTACCATAGTGAAGTAAATAAACATTACTACAAGTATTTACTTGAGACCATGGAAGTAAACTTTAAATATAAATGACATAAACATAAATATTGATATATAATCCCAAAATAAATTCATGCAGTCAGTAGTCAGTCTTTGCAACTTTGGCACAAGAAATTTTCCAAAGCTGTTAATACAAAAAAAAGAGATTACTAGTCAAGTCTCAGTTATATTGCTTAGATGTCACAATCAACTCTTACTTATATTGACCAGAGGTTATGCAACTCAACTCATTTGCATGCTCTCTCCCATAACCAATGATTATGTGGTTGGTGCTACAGGACCCAAATTCTAGATCTCTTCATACAGAGAAAAATTAGCATAGTTCAAAACCCTCCAAACCTCCACCCTGCACTGGGAGGAATTAAAGCCTTTTCCTTACTTATCTAAAAGCTCAGTGCCACCCAATTGGCAATAATACCTCGCAAGCTGTCAAATTATTAAAGTTCTTATTAGCCATCATGCTTTATTACAATGATTCTCAAAGAAGGAACACCAAAACCGTTGGGAAATTAACAGGGTTGGATGTCTTAAAAATATTGAGTGAACCTTGTATATGGGTTTGACAAGAAATCATCTCCATTACATAATTGGGAAAAATAAAAACTCAACATATCCCAAAGGGACTTCAGAGTTCATGCAAGACGGCTAAGAGAGTGTTGTCTTCCCTTGTCTCTATGAAAACCAGGACCAACATTAAAAAATTAGGAGAGTGGGAAAATTAACAATGAACATTTTATCTGTTTCAAAAATCCATTGATAATGACAAATTATAAAACCCAGATTCCCAAAATTGTCTTAGTGGGAAGTTCTACAGGAATACCCATAGTGTAGGAGTTGCTTAAATATTTCTTCCATGGAGAAAAGGAGTACTATAAGGCCATCCAATCTAATGAGGAAAACCTCATACTTTGAGAAGTCACTCACCTTAGTCCAGAAGTATTCCAACAATATCTAACCATACCTTCATATTCAAGGAAACTATTAGACATAATCCTTAGAAGTTGAGATTAGATAGAATTTATGAGACAATCATGTCATGTATATAGAATTCATGAGCTTTGGCACTAATTGTGGATAAGCTGAAAGATTTGCTAAAATGCAATATCTGAAAGACTAACTTTTGTAGAAATACTCAAGTAAATGTGAGAAATTGAGGAATGAAATGTATGTGTGAGATCTTCCATTTGGAATACCATCTAGATTTCATTTACTATCTCTATCATCAACGCCTTGGCACGTTTCATGTTCTGCCTATGAATGTAATGGAACATGATGCAAATGCAAATTAACATTCCCTACCTTATTTTTTTGAAAAATACATCCTATATTCTTAGAAAAATATTTACAAAAAGAAATGCAGAAAATGACTAAAGAAGAAATAACTTGTAAACAACTATGTAGCATATAAATTGCACTCTTGAAATATTTGTGAGCCAACATGCCATTCTTCTACCTTTACAAGCTGTGGGAGAGAGCTGTCAATCATGGAGACTATAGTTTGGCTCTAGAAATGATATCCTTTTTTTAAGAATACTTGATTTAAATAAATTTGTGATATAAGATGACAAAAAGGCAAAATAAAGTATGACAAGTTTGTTCTAGTGAAATAAAGAAGAGCACCTCTGCTGAATCTATTCCTTCAAAGGGGACAACCATCAAAACTTCCTTTCCATGTGTTGCAATAAACCCAAAGTAAGCCCTCCATGTGTTGGATTAAACCCAAAGTGAGGGGAGTAGTTGCTTTGGTGACAATGATAACTATTCTCAAGAATATGGAATATGGATGGTGTCAAAATATCAGGAATCTCGAATCATCCTTTCTTTCCCTTGATTTTTCTCATGTCTATAGAGAATACAACAAGAAGGAAGATGGCTTATCCAATGAGGCACTCTCTATGGCATCTAGCCTCTTACAGTTCACTGAAATATGTGAAGGTGAAATAGTGGGGAATGTATCGATGAAGCTCTTTTAATTTGAGCTTGACCTACTCTCTTTGACATCTTTGATGTTTATTTTTTCAAGAGTGACATAATTTTTATTTTTTACATCCTTTGGATGTCTGAGGTAGACGTTGATCTCCTCTTGTATCAGTTTCTTGGCAGGTCCATAAGTGCCTCCCTGGATAAGCCATGACCGGGTTCTTCTTGTATTCCTTTGTAGACATATTTTGAAGTCAAGATGAAGATGGGATGTATTCCTTGGTATTTTGATCTTGGTGGTGAAGTTGGTTATCTGACCTCTCAATGTAGCTATTTGGAAGAGTCTCTGAACTAGATGTCTTTATATGAAGTTTGATAATTCATTTTTGGCATATTATAACCTTAAAAACACATTTTATGCATCCTATTATATGCCCCTTGCTTACAACCTAAAAGGTGACCAATCCAATGTTGACAAAGAATATTTCATAGCAAATCTTGTACATAGCTAAATTATTTAATAGAAGAAGAGTAATTTCAGAACTATATTTAATACTAATTGTCGTTACATGAAGTTTGATAATTCATTTTTTTCAAATTATATAACATTTATAAAACATGTTATGCCTTCTATAGTATATGTGCCTTGTTAACCAAAATGTTATGTTAACAAAGGATGTGTCATCACATATCTTATACATAGCTAAAAACTTGTGTAAGAGTAATTCCAGCACTGTCTACATCAGTTTGACTAGGTCTACAATGTTGATGATAAAAGGATTATGCATATTAAGATTATGATGTGAAATTAAATGACTCCCTTCCAAAATCTTGCCGATTTCTCTTTGTTACCTGTCATTAGAGCTACAATACCTATTCACACTAATGTGAGAGATTTAGGTCGCTTAAAGTGTTATGGCTGCAATTTTTTTGTGTTGTTGAGCTATGGAAGCTCTACCAACTACGTAATCTTCACCATTTGGATGCAAAATTGATCTCAAAGATTTAGGGAGTGAATTTAAAATTTGTTGCATTTATGTAGGAAGTTTTCAAAATGGTTTACTTGAGCTTTGTGAGTGACTATTGAACAAATTTATCTCTCCTTGGACCATTCTTCATTTATTAGGCGAGTTCACTTATTACTAAGTTTTTTTTCTTACCCCAAGGCCAAACACCATGTAGAATAGGGCTTAAGCTTGTAGGTTGGGAATATTAGTCAATTAATATGTTCTTATCATTTCCTAGAGTGGATTGTAATGCTTGGGGCATTTCCATAAAAAAGAACAAGACTAAATTCCAAAAAGAACAAAGACCTTTGATCACCTCTATGTTTTTTCATCTCTTGTTTTGATCACCTTTTGATCTTCTGCAGGTACATTGAAGCCGACTCTTCAGTTTGGGGAGGGATATTTGAATAAGCCACTAACAATACATTTTGCTTCAAGGTGTTTCATCCCGATAGTAAGATTTCGTCATCCTTTTTGGATATTTGAATTGAAAGTGCATACTTTGCTTCCTAGCTCTTTGTTTTATTAATGAACTAATATGCATGTGTAAATTTGAATTACTTTTTGTTTTTCATTTATTTATGGATGCACTCACCTCATTTTGTAGCCTTATTATATCGAAAATTTTGAAAAAAATGTTATAATTTTATTCATTTCTTACCCAACTAAAAGGTACACATGGATGTAAATCCCGATGGGTCCAAGTGATGTTGTGGACTTTGGAATTTTTATTGGTGAAGAGAATTGTCCCGTTGGCATAGTCCAGTGTCAAAAAGGTTGTACATATGCTGATATCCATTCTGAAATTGTGAATGATGAATTCATTCAATATCCATTTGAATTTATTATTGGCTCAACTAGATGTCCTTTAAATGCATTGCAAGAGGAAAGAAGGAAACCTACAACAACAAATGTAGGCGTTAAGAGGAAAGTATGCACGATGGTTGCTGATACATTGGAATCAAATGTAATGGATGGAATGCCAATCTATGAAAACATTGAAGGGAATGTGGAGGAACCTATGCATAAACAACCAAGAGTTGGTAATGTGTCCGAGTTAGTGGAACAAGTTGTGGTTGATCCTAATGTATTGGCATCTTCGCAACATAAAGTGAACAATTTAATGGAAGAGTTTGTCAAGGAGAAGCTAAAACTAAAGGTATATTTAGAAAATGGAAAACCTAATATAAATATCCGTTGTGAAATCTATGGCATTGATTATGGAACGAGGGAAGTATCCTTGGCAACGCAAACAATTCGTAACTTCAAAACCAATCATATGAAAATAGGGTCCCATCAACATCAAATTTCAATGTTGTGAATTAATGAAATTCCTTCAGGTAACAAAGAAAAGCAGAAAACAGTGGCTAGAGATCAACTTGAGATTGATCAAGCAATCAAACTTCTACATGATTTCAACCAAACGCAAGAGCCTAATTTGTTCAAGGTGGTGGAAGAAACACTTGCAAACTACGAGGACAAGAAAAAAGTAAGAGTGGAATGTACACGATGCAATAGATGGTTCTCTTTGGTGCCAGCAAGTGGTAATATTGTCAGCTCTCTAAATGAACACATGAAATCAAAGAAGCACACTACTAATACTATAGTTGAGGCTTCACATGATATAGTTGTGTTGAGGAGTGGAACAATTGGGAGACCGAAGAAGCCTACCAATGAAAATTCCCAACAAATTTTGTCTAAGATCTTGATCCCATCGCTACCATCACCATTACATGGGGCTTCTACACATCCATATCCTTCTACTTCAGGTGTGGAAATTACCCAAGTTTTAATTTAATTTGAATTTGAATATGCACATTATTTTATTTATTATTACTTGTTAGTAGCAGTTAGTAGATCATTAACCAATGTGTTTTTTATCATCTTGTTCTAGGACAAATACCTCCCTCAATATTATTATGTTGGGGGCATTGGGATCCCTATCTTGAGAGAAGAGGGGAGAGATTGGACACAAAGGTTCTAATGGATGACCAACATGGTGGAAAAATGTGGGCCATTGAGAAACATACCAAGAGAACACTAAATTATCATGGTATTGAATGCAGTATTAATGGTACATACAGACATATTCATTGCAAGAGGGTTTCTAAAACGGGAATACCTTTTGATTCATTGACATGCAATTTTTGTAAGATTATACCTAATTGTGATGACTTTCGAATTTGATTATATTGCGAATCAAGGAGCAACATGAAAAGACATGGGAGAGATATAGGGAAAGGGAGAAGGTTGGACCATTTGACTCAAACTGAACTCAAAATTGTTGCAAGAGAAGCAAATGCTACACATAGGTTAACAATGCAATCTCTTTCATGGGAGAGGACAAAGGTTGCTACACTGTCTATAAGAACACGGTCTCTAAGGGAAAAGTTTTTTGAATCTACAGGAAGGAAGGATGTGTTCAGGTTTTGCAAGGATGTGTGTGAGGCTCATAAGAAAGGAAAATTACAAGGTAAAGATGTAGTTTGGGAATTTGTTCAAGATATATTTCACAACGTAGTTCATTCAAAGTCAGGTAGAAGGTATAGTGCATCCACTCAATCCATTTATGAGATGATTAAGTTATGGGGAGGTCCTAGTGTAGAAATTCAGGTGAGCAATAGATTAATTTTACCCACAACAATTATCAATTGATCATGCAAAATTGCTAACAAGAGAGACTGAATATGGAGCTGTAACACAAAAGTATATTAACTGAGTGTACAATAGCCAACCCTGTAATATCATAGGCTGCTGAATAAATAGAATACATGAAGAAATCAAATGCATGAGGAAGCATCCAAATCTAGCATAAAGCAGGCTTACCAAAAATAAGCAAATCCCCCATAGGTGTAAAAGCTGGATCCCAAATTTGTCATGGAGCTCACGAATTGGCAAAAAGGCATAGGCAAGCTAAAGAGTGGTGGAATGGAAGCTCATACATTCTTTTTCATGGAGAAAAGAGAGGAGGATGTGTAGGACAAAAAACAAGTTCACCTCACCTAGTCTAGCTTTCCCATGTGCCTTAAAACACTGAAAAAGCAGGCAATAAAGTAGAAAAAGTAGATAGGCACCTAGGAGGCCAGGAATAAAGCAGATTTGATTCCTAAGGATTTCCCAAGCACTACATGAGTCATATATGGCAAGTTTTACCTCTATGGATAGGCAATTAGCAATTTGCACAAGGTGGGACACATGAACTAGGAAAATAAGACAAAAATAAATGAATTAATGTCTAAGTGGGTAAACTATGGGTTGATTATTCTAAAACCCCCCCTTAAGCATGAATTTATGAGTAATAAATCAAAAATATAGGGCCTAGCAACAAGGCTTAGTTTCCCTTTTACATACTGCAAGTCCATACAACCAAGGAAAGAGGCAAAACCAACTTGGGAAAATCCTCCCTTAAACATGGACTGTAAAACAAAATTGTAGAATCTTGTCTCCACTCATGCCTTTACAGCATGATCATCAATCCCCAGTAGTGATTTGAGATTGCTGAAGGTCTTCTCACAAAATGCTTTGGTGAAGATATCAGCTACTTGTTCTGAAGATGAACAGAAGAATAGGTGAATGGTGCCATCATGCACAAGCTCTCTGATGTAGTGCATATGGATCTCAATGTGTCTGGTTCTTTGCTTCTGAACTGGATCCTTGCAAATTCGAATGGTACTATGGTTATCACAGTAGATGGTAGTTGAGTAATCAGGTTCGAAACCACACTCTCCAAGTAAACACTGCAACCATAAACATTGAGTTGCTGCATTAACAACTCCTTTGTACTCAGCTTCTGTAGATGAGAGTGCAATGGCACTCTGTTTCTTGCTTGACCAGATGATTGGCCCTTCTGCAAGAATGAACACATACCCTGAAGTGGAATTTCTGTCTGTGCTATCACCTGCCCAATCAGTGTCAGTAAATCCAATCAAATCAAGATCAGATTTTTCTTTATAGAAGATCCCATGTGTCCTTGTTCCCTGAACAAAGTTAAGGATCCTTTTGGCTGCTTTCCAATGGATCTCGTGAGGCTGATACATGTATCTAGAAGCCACACTTATTGCATAACAAATATCAGGTCGAGTATGTGTCAAATACAATAAACATCCAATCAATTTCCTATACAGTGTATTGTTTACCATCGGTGGAGAATCATCTTCCTCCAGCTTCACTCCTGAAAGGAAGGGAGTTTTGCTTGCTTTGCAGTCTTGCATTCTGAATTTGATCAGCAAATCCAAGGCATACTTGGACTGGTGCACCTTTATTCCAGCTTTGGTTTGAGCAATCTCAAGCCCCAGAAATTGACTTAAGAGCCCCAAATCTGTCATGGAGAAGGCTTGATTCATAGCTCCTTTTAAGGAAGCAATCTCAGCCTGTGAGCTTCCTGTAATGAGGAGGTAATCAACATATAACACAATGATCATTAATTAACCATTAACAGACTTCAAATAGACATTTGGATCTGATTTGTACCGAACAAAATTCAGAGATAGAAAGAAGCTATCTATCTTGGCATACCAAGCCCTGGGGGCTTGCTTTAGCCCATACAATGACTTTCTCAACCTGCACACAAGAGAAGGGTTAGTAGCAAAACATTGATGCTGCTGCATATATATCTCCTCAGTGAGATATCCATTCAAGAAGGAACATTTTACATCCATATGATGTACCTCCCATTGCCTTGAGGCTGCAATGGCTAGAGCTAGCCTGATGGAATCCATCTTTGCCACTGGGGAAAAGGTCTCATTGTAATCGATGCCATGAACCTGTGAGTAGCCTTTAGCTACCAATCTATCCTTTTACTTCAGTGGTGAACCATCAGCAGCAAACTTGGTCTTATAGACCCACTTACACTGGACTAACTTTCTTCCTGGAGGAAGATCCACTAGCTCCCATGTGTTGCTCTTCTGGAGTGAGCTGAACTCCTCCTTCATGGAAGCTTGCCATATTGGATCTCCTACTACTTATTCATATATTTGAGGATCAGAATCCACCATCAAATATCATTTTTCAGCAAACATAGGATCCTTCATGCACAGACCACTCTCAAATTGAGATCTAGTCCTCCTTGGGTCATTGGGATCCCCAGCTAGCTCTCCTGCTGCATGTAGTGTCTTGGCTGCCCATTTAGGCCTTGTGGGGATGTTTGGGTCTGCAATAAATTCATCTCCATCAGATAAATTAGAATCATCATGTTCAACAAACTCTTTACTTACTTCTTGAGGTTCAGGTGGTGAAGAGGCTTCACCAACTTCCACTTCTGCAAGGGGTTCTTCTTCAAAATGAACACACCTTTCAATGAAGGCTTTGTTTGTGCTAAAATTTATCAAATTGTACCCTTTTTAATCTTCATAGTATCCAACAAAAAGACACTCTTGGCTTTGGGGCTGCAAAGCCTTCCTCTTCTCTGTCAGGATTCTAGCCCATGCCTTTGAGCCAAAAATCCTGAAATGGGTCACATCTGGCTTGTGCCCACTCCAAGATTCGAAGGGAGTCATACCATCAAGATGTTTGTGAGGCACCCTATTCTAAATATAGGCTGCACATTTGATAGCTTCATCCCAGTACTTTGGTGGAAATTTTTTGACCTCCATCATGCATGTTGCCATCTCCTTCAGTGATATGTTCTTCCTCTCAGCAACACCATTTTGCTGTGGTGTGTAGGGGATAGAATGATGCATCTGAATACTTGCATCTGTACAATAGTTAATAAACTCAGACTTGACATACTCACCACCATTGTCAGATCTGAGGACATTGAGTTTCCTTCCACACTGGTTTTCAACCAAAGCCTTAAAGACTTTGAATAGGCCAAAAACTTCAGACTTGTGTTTCATGAAGTGAACCCAACAATACCTGGAAAAATCATCAATAAAGGTCAATGCATATTTGTCCTGAATCATGGACATATGAGGGAATGGGCCAGAAACATCACTGTGAATCAACTCGAGGGGTGCAGAGGTTCTCTCATGACTAGCTCTCTCAAATTTGTGCTCTGGGTGTTTTCCTAGGATACAGCCTTGGCAGACTCCTTTGGAAAGTTTTATCTTCGGCAGCCCTATGACCATCTCTTTTTCACTAAAATCAGAAATATATTTGTAGTTAAGGTGACCAAATCTCTCATGCCACAACTTGCTGGCTTCATTAGCATGAATGAGAAGAGCAGAGGGGTTTGAGTAAGGTAGGAAGTGTGAGAACATGTATACCTTTTGAGCATGATTCGCAACTCCTTTTGCAATGACTCTACCAGTTGAAATATCTATGATCTCAACTTCATCGAGGGAGAATATGACCTTCTTAGGAGACCCAGTGTGGGTCATCTGGTACACTGACAGGAGGTTGGAGGTGAGACCAGGGACATACATCACATTGTTGAACTGACCATGATCAAGATCTATCCTTCCTTTTCCCATACTTTCAGTGAGAAAGTCATATCCTAGTACAATAGATGGTCCTTTCGACTTGTCCAGTGAGGAGAAGGCCTCGTTAGTCGAAACCATGTGTCTTGAAGCTCCAGAATAAATGATAAAATTGGGTGAGCTTGATGTGACAGCAACCAATGCATGAACTCTCTCTCTGTCATCTGAACTTGATCCTCCTTCTCTCTTCTTTGAGCTTTCTGGAAGGGAGATTCCATTCTTCTCTAGGAGTTGGGTCAGCATATCAATCTGCTTTTTCATACAAGAGCTTTCAGTGTGATTTCCCTTCGAACAGTATGAGCACTTGTTCATTTCACCTTTGTTTTTCTTCTTCTGGGTATTTTTCTTGGGACCTTGTTGATCCTTTGGAGACTGTTTCTTGTCTCTCTTTTTCTCAGGTGGCTTTTTATCTTTCTTTTTGCTTTTTGAATCCACCCTTGAATCTCTAGCAATCAAAGCTTGATCTTTGGATGGTTTGATGGTGCCCATCATTACCAGCTTGTCTTGTTCTTGTGTGAGAGATTCCATGAAATCTGCAAGGCTAGGCATCTTCCAGGTTCGAGCTGTGAGTTTTGTGGCATAGAAGGTTGAAACAAAGACTGAGTAGTCAGGTCCTAGCTTTGAGAGGATGGCCAATATGATATTATCATCTTTCTTTTCGAGACCACACTGCTTCAGCTGCAGAATTAGTGCTTTGAACTTGGAGAAATATAGCTGCAGGGATTCAAAGCTACTGGGACTCAGAGAAATCAGCTCATTTTCTATCTGATGTCCCCTCATCTCATCTGTATTTCCAAAAATATTAGAAATATTCTCCCATACTTGATCCGGTGAATTTAATCCATCGAGATGGAAAAGGAGGTCTCGAT
>LPNX010537777.1:40950-66640 GCA_001517045.1 Pseudotsuga menziesii | reverse complement strand
TTTTCTGACTTCAATAATTAATAATAAAAAAAATAATTCATGAAAATTTCCGAATAAATAGTGTTGCACTAGGCCCATATGTCCTTTATATGTTTGCAATATTTTATCTCAAATGGACATCATTTACCTCATATATTGTTGCACCCGCACAAACATATATGTTAAGATGTGCTGAAAATTTGAAAACCCACTTTCACGGAAACTAATTTTATAATCATTTGCACACACTTTCTCTGCATAAACCCTATATATTATGAAAGCTGATTCAATTACCTATCTTTTCTTTTTTTACTTCATCTTCAAATAAGTTAGGGAAGTACCCCTAATTGTCACCTAAAATCAGAGTTTTTTGTTTATTCTAGTATTATGTGGCATCTAAAATGTCCTTAAAGGAGTCCATGATTGTGCATCAGCCCTATTGTTTTTTTGACTATGCACTTTCTTTCTATAGACATTCCAAATAAAGAAACTTGCTTATGGAGCAAAGGAAGGTACACTTAACATTATCATAAATGAGATTATCCTCTGGTTACTCGATGAAAGGGTTCCACTAATGGATGATGGTATCCAACTATTGAAATATCTAAACATTTTAATGCTAAAAATCTTGGTGAGAATCATATATTAACTTATATGATAGTGTGATATCATTCCTTGTATAGATGAAAACTTTGATGTTGCATTGGATTGAATCTCATGGATTTTAACTCGCAGGAAAATGCTGAGCGAACTTCAGCTTGTGTAGTTTTAATTCATCTGTTGCACCCACTAGATTCATCCATGTGGCCATCTCCAGAATCTGAGGATGATTCAGTTGCCAGGAATCAAAAGTTCTCTAATCTTGTTGTAAAATGTCTGATCAAACTTAAAAAATTAAGAATAATCATGATTGATTTTATTTACTGATCCTAATGTTTCATTTCTTATACTTCTTATTTGTGAAGGAATTTTTGGTTTCATATTGATCTTGTGTAGGTTCTTTAAAAACATGTTGCTTAAATCCATTAATTTTCTCGACGTGATTATACCTCGGTTCCCAGTTGGGGCATTTTGTTATATCATGAAATATGTTTTAATCTCACCATTGCTCCTTTTAGGTATCTTTGTTTGGCCCCATGATCATCTAGATTCACTCGAGGCTGCCAAAGATATAGCCATCTTAACGGATAAAGTATTTTTACTTGTTGCCAATATTTTTACTTCATTGACTTGCACCATTTTAAATATTTCACCTTAAAATGCAAAGGATAAAGCTCCTCCAGTTGAAAATAATAAGAATGTGTAGCAAGCTAATGGTGAGGATGAGGAAGAAACCGATCGGCCCTATAAGCGCACGCTTCATGATCGGTCGCTCTAAGCCTCGGTCCCATGAACGTTATCGTAGCCCTGTCCTTATTCCTTTTGATGATTACGATCTTGCCTTGCCTCGAGGGCCAAACAATCGTGCCCCTGTATCGCATGTGGTCTCTGGTAAGGCTTCCTCGATACTGTTTCTGTCTAACTTGGAGTTTTCTCCTTTTGAAAGTAGATAGTTCTATACTGATTCTTGCATATGGCTTCTTGTTTTTGTCTAACTTGGAGTTTTCTCCTTTTCAAAGCAGATAGTGTTATACCGATTCTTGCATATCCATGTTTTTATGTTCCTATGGCTTGGATGATATCTGGTTTTCCAGTCTTTCCACCTCCAACCTCAACGTGTGACATTCATCTTCCAGTCTGTAGTTATCATGCTTATGTTATGCTTGGAATTCCAGTGAATTCATAACTTGCATTGATAATCCATGCACCTAGATTTGGAGCATTTGGAGCATTTCCTCTATAGCTTGTGCTTATTTTCTTCCTTTGTCTTCGGCTCCCACCTTGCTGCCTCTCCTCTCCTCTTCGCCATCCTGTTTGAAACATCTAGTGAGTTTGATGGCCACTATCCTTGTTATATTTATTATTTCTCTCTTTGAGGGTTGTCTTACTCAAATTTTGCTCCTCTCGAATCCTCATCTCTGGCTTCCTATGCCTGTTTTTAAGTTGTGATCTCCCTCGACTCGCTTCTTTCATCTTCTTATTTAATTGCCATTCCCATATATAAACATAGCAACTAACGTTCTAAGCTGATTGACGTTCGGAGAAAATGTAATTCACAATATTTATTTTATATATTTATACTCCAAGACAATAAAAGGCGAATCACTAACTCTTTTTTCCTCCCTCTCAGCTCGCTTACTCGGCTCACTCACTCCTTCTTGCCTTGGTCACTTACTCGCATGCAAAAATCTTTCAATGCGCTAGTTGAAAGTCACAGGGACAGACCTAGGTAAATGTTATTGTATATAAGAAATGATTGCCACTGTCAATACCCCTCCCCTCCCTGTGTCAACCAACTATGCTAAACTAGGACTGATAGTTTCTCGGCAGACACTGCGTATATTTACCTGAATGGTTATGTATTGAGCAACGTTATATCCAGTTAATTGCTCACTCCTTTAGCGTCATTATATGTTTTATCTCATGCATCTCATATCTCATTAATAAGGGAGAAGGGACTTTTTTCTAAATCTTGTTATTAGCATGACCATATATTCCTCATTTGTTTCTTTTAGAAGGGTATTGAGGTATGCTTGAGGTTCTCTTCTTGATGATGTTTATGTCTGTAATCAAGTGAATATTAAAAGCTGTCAAGTGGCCTATAACAAATTTCACTCTATTTTTATTGAGTTTAATTTTTTTTAAGCATCTGCAAACCACCAACCAACACAGATGCAATGTTGGGGACATTGCCACCTCGTGGCTCTTGTTATTTTTAGATTCTCCTCTTTTGATTTTTTTCTTCTTTAGATTCATCTTTAGTCACTTATTTTTCTCCCATTAAATGTTTTTAGAACTTTATTTGACTAATTTCTTTATTAATCACTCAATTCTAGTTTATAACTTAAAACCATTCATTTCTTATTTATTTTACTTATTATCATTTTATTTTTTCAACTTTCTTTCATTTTCCATTTTGAAATTTTTATTCTAATTTATTTCCTGCTCAAAATTTGCTATAATTTAATAGTTTTTATAATCTATCTAATTCCTAAATTAATTTACATTATAAAATTTCTAATAAATTCTAATAAGTTAATTAATTTTTAACTGCATATTTTTTATTGCATCCAAATGTGAAGTGTCTCTTCGCTACAAACATAGATACAATTACTAAATAAATTCACATAATCAAACATTGAATACAGTGTAAACTTTTTTTTTTCACTGAATATCATATTTTGTATAATAAAAGTAGCTCTAAATATTGTCTTTTCTACGCTAATATGTATAAGCTATATATGACGTCTATGCTATCTGGTTATGAGAGTCTATGGGAAGTAAGGCTATGATCTTTATAGAGGTAAGGGTGAGAGGGAAAGTGGTAGGATCAAGGTGGAATCGAGGGTAGATAACATGGGCTTATATTAGTTATCGTATTGGAGGTGAACATATACCTCGAGGGGAAACTCTATATTAGCCCTCGATGAGGACGACAGATTATACCACTTGACATGTTTTTGTTATTGTTTCTCTTTATTATTTTTAGACAATAAATTTACATGTATGGAGAAGTGTACATACAATAATTAGGTACATCTATTATGTGTCATGACATAACATACACAAATTAAATATGCAAAAAAGGTGACCCTTGTAATCTTAGAAAAAACAAAAAATAACTTTAAAAATAGGAGTATTATAGTAAAAGAAATTAGCATAAATCATTGCCAGATGTATCATCAAATCCCTTGAAAAACTTGGAAATGTTTACACCTTAATACTAGTTGTATTTTAATTATATTCGTTTTCACCTTTTAACGTATGTTTTCTATAGTAAATTTATTATTTTGATCTAATTTAATATATTATATTTTCTTTCCCTATCAATAATTGCATTATTATTATTAAATTAAAACATATAATTTTGTATTAAAATATAAAATTTCCGACTTAATAATACATAAACCAAAACAATTTTGTATTAAAATATAAACTTTCCAACTTAGTAATACAAAAAAGGAGATACCTCTGTAGCTATTAGTTTTGAAATTCTCTATATTGAAATAAAGATAACTATTTCTTTATTCATTATTCCGCAGTTGTAGTTTTTTTGAAAGGAAGAAATCTGCGGAGATGGTTTTTAGTTTCTTGACAGTTTCAGACCATGAAGCAGGTCTATCGTCAGGAGAAGCTTAATAGAAACATTTGATTAGCTTACTTCTGTGAAAGCCTTCAAGAAGTTTCTCCTGATGATAAACTTTCTTCAGGGTCTAAAGCTCGGATTTCCTCCTTTCAAAACAAAGATAACTATATCAATTATTGCACTACTATGTCCTTTGTTTTTAAAATGATGCTTAAATGGATTTACAGAACATTTGTGAACATGATACTAGCCAAATGCATGCCTACTATGGGCTTCTTGGTCTTGACCTATTGGTTCCATGTCCACATATTATTACCATGTTGAACCATTTGGCCTTCCATTTTATTCTTCCATCATCGAGCCCACTAAAAACCTTTGTGTTGCATCATGTTGTGCCCCTTTGGTTACCTTAGCTATCAACTACCTTAATTCACAATAAAATTTAGAACAAGTGCATGTTCATAAATTGCATCTATTTTAGGAAGCAACTTCATACAATTTACCATACCAAGAGTACTCTTTCACACATTCTTTATGTATTTTTTAAGCAAGAATGGGTATAATTTTCTATTAAAGGGGTTTCGGTTGAAATGTGTAGTGGAATGATACAAAATAAATGTTGTATCTAAGTTCAAACTATAGAATTTAAATCAATTAAAAGGTATCTAAAAAGAGACATTATGAATACTCCACAAAGTATTACTTGAAACTAATACAAGTATAAAGTAAAAAAAAATCAAATAAGTACAATTTTGCAAAACATAGTGTAATATCCCGAGTTTAGAACCCCTTTGCAAATAAGACTTGTTTTTAAGGACTTAAAAGTGTCTTAATTGATGTTGAGTCGTGTGACTTTGGAGCATCAAGTATATTTATTATTTAAATGTTTTCATTTGATGTTGAGTCATGTGACTCTAGAGCATCAATGTTGTTGTTAATTAGATGTTATTATTTGGTGGTGAGTCTATGAATATGGAGCATGAAATGTGAATAGACTGAAAAGTGTTTTTGAAAATTGATGATGAGTTGAGAAAAATATGAAGCATCAAAATACATTAATAAGAGAAAAATATCTCACTTTATGTTCCAAACTTCTTGAGTGGCAACTACTTAAAAGAGGGACCAAGTACACTACGAGGGCTACGACCTTTTAATTAATACATAAGAAACAATAAGGATGCAAGAGAATAAATAGAGGAACAATATTCATTAATGAATATTAAATAAAAGAAATGAGAGAAATAAAACCCTAACTACTTCTTGAAAATAATTGGACTATAAAAATAGTGAAAGAGGAAGAAAAAGACACCATTTTGTAAGAAGAAGTGTGAAACTTGAATGCTAAATAGAGCCTACTCCTTATTTTTACAGAGAGTGAACATTATAGGGGTAATGGGTCCTAGATCATTGGAGGGTTCGTATGTAAAGCTTTGAGTGCTCAATGAACAATGAAAAGAACATGTGAGTCTTGGAGAAGACTCTGTTGGAAGGAATTGCAATTACAAGGTTTACACAGAGCTGGTAAAAAACCGTGTGACTACTTTGCAATAGTTTTAATACATAGAAAACAAATACATGGTTATCATATTTAAGTGTGCTTGGTTTAGCTCGGGGGTGACTTGTGGAATGAATAATTGTTGATTGTTTATAATCTATGGTTGGGAGGAAAGTGGAAGCCACTCAAATAGTTTGGAGCTTAAAGTCTAATAAGTTGATCACTATGTGTCTTATTATGCTTTAAATTATGGTTATTTATATTACTGATGAGTATTAAATGCATTAAATAAATTGTATAGTCTTTTGTTAATTAATATTTTGGAAAATATTAGATAGGTTTTTTTTTCAAAATCTTTATAGTTGCATAATTGGATTTTATTGTTAAATGTAGCTGTTAATTCTTAAAGTTTTTTTTGACAAGTATCCTTTGAAAAAATAATAGTATTTATTGTAAATAAGTAAGTAAACAATAGTGTATAATTGATTTTATTTACAAGGAATAATATAATCATTTTATTTTTGTGAATAGTAGAATGCTATAAAATTATATTATTAATATGCAATCTTTAAATATAAATTGTCAACCTCTGTACATTTCAATTAAAATTCTAGCTTTGATGTTTAAAGGACTCCAACCCTAGCAGAGAAATTCTAAAACTGCGCCATTCAACATTCAGTGTTTTACATAAGTTGATTATGAAAACTATCATTATTATATAGATTATGAAACTTTTAATCCATAGAAAACTTGTTAATGTCGTAGGGCATATCTTATTAATATAAAAAAGGTTGAATTTTATAGATAGAACCTACACTATAAACATACAATAAATAAATTCCATGAAGTTTAATTTTAATTAGACTCGAGGCCAAACTTCTGGAGATCAAAACCTTATTATTAACTTTAGTAATGAGTAGTGTCTCAAGGATTAATCTCTTGCAAAGAATAAGCAAATTTTTAAAGGCCCCTAGGGTAAATTAGTCTATTAACTTAAGTATGATCAGGTTGAAGCTGGTAAATGGTATATACGTGTAATTAACCATGAATCATGTAGGATCCTGTAAATCTCATAGGGATTTTTTCCTTAGAGAGACAGACTCAAGGTTTAAAATATTTCATCGGATAGGTTTTTATTAATTCCCAATGGGCAGTATTGTTAAAATTCAAATAGGGATAAATTTAACACCTAGAATGCCATTACATTAATCAAAATTACAAATACATTACAAAAACAAAACTCCGAACAAACTGTCTATCTTGACTTGAAAACGAAACAAAGAAGGAATTATAATTCCTATCAACTCAAACCTATGACCGTAGGGTTTATTGACAATAAACGTATAAGTATTTTTAATCTAGAGAAATAAGGTTCGAACCCCAGGAAGGGCATGTCTGTATATAAATATATTTTCAATTAACAATGTTAAATACCTCTACCATTAGACAAAGAAATCAATTAATCTCTAACAAAAAAATATAGATCTGAGGCCTAATTTACATCCAAGCCTAGGTAAAAGCCATTTTTTTCTCAGTAAGAAGAGCTCATTCTATTACTTTACTTAAAAAAGACAAACAATTACATATTCGATTATGACTCCAAAAACATGGATTCAGGCGGTGATCATGAGACCAAAAAAGGGTAAGATGTAGAAGAGACCAAACAAAATATCTAAACATAGTATTAGTTTCCCAACCTTTATACATTGGAAGCATGTCAGATCTAAAGGATTTAAGGGGAAAATTGGTCCTGCAGTGAACCATGGGCATAACATATAGAGGGCAGAACTGGTAGAGATGAATAAGTCAGCTAGCTCTTCCCAGTGGATTCGTTCTTGTCGTCATTGGCTTTGCTGGTGGCTACTCCCTTGGAGTACTTGTTGTCTCGCTAGAAGGGCGGCTCCGAGAGTTGCATGATGTCTATCATGTGGACAAGGATTCATTCAACATCTTCCTTGAAGGCGACGACAGTAAGCTTCACTAAATCACCAAAACTTTCCCTCTCTCTCATGGCTCTGGAGAGGATAAATTTTAGACGCCAATAATTGGAAATCACCACCTCTGGCCCGAGTTGAAGCCTAAAATTCCTGAAGATCTCAGTTTCCATTACCACAATGGATTCGCGGAGTCAAGGAGGTTGTGGTGGTCTTTCCCAGACATGAGCCATGTAAATATCACCATGGCGGAGCAAAACATTACGGATTTTACATATTGAAGACCAATTTACATGCGTAAAGACATCTTTTAATGCTGGAGGAAGGACAGACATGACCTATTTAGGCTTTGGGGGACTTGGGAGAGGGGCTGCCACTTACCCTGGCACGTGCCTTGTCTCCCGTGCACCTTCCGTCAACTCCATCTTGAATTCCCACATATGGAAGGTAAAATCCAAACACTTACACACACACACACACACACACACACAACCCAAAACACTAGTTTGTTTAAGTCACATCTTAATAGAGAATTGCAAATAAGCCTCGAAGATTAAATTTATAAAAAATACTATAGAAGAAGTCCCAATCGAGGCTTGAATCCATTGATAAATAACCCTTAACTAAAAGCCACACCCTTAACTAAAAACCCTCTTCATTAATAGGAAGAGTTAGCAAATTCTCTCCATTTTTCAATGGAATTCTAGGAAAACAAGCATGAATAAAGTGTCAAGAGCGTAGCTCCACTTGTAACGGTGAGTCTATACATATACTCCAAGGAGAAGGCATGCCATGTATGATGGATGAGAATACCATGGTAACTCGTTTTATTTCCAAACCAACAAACCAACCAAGAGTGCTAATACACCTACTGGAAGCAAAAGGAGAGTAAAACACCAAGATTAATACACTTGATAGTGAAGCCCAGCTAAAAAGAAATGGAATAGGCATTTTATGTGTAAAGAAATTCAAATAGATTTACCACACACACACACACATATACATATTAATCCGCTTTCAAGTGAGAGAAACCTTGGGCAAAAGAAAAATAGAGCTTGAGGAATAATAATTTCCCCAACAAAATTCTCCAATAACTCTTATAAAAAAATTAACTTAGAAAATGGTAAGTTACAACTTGAAGTAACACTATTCAAATACCCTGGTTCAACTGAGTTTTTTCCCAGGAAGGTCTAGAGAAGTGCTTCGCTCTCACAAAACAATTGTTGCAAATGACTATCAAAACCCTATTTTGCTTCCAAAGCAAGCGCATGTGGAGTTGTATGAACATACATTAAAGCACTAACAATACAAGATGAAGGGGCGACCTTTTAGGCATGAAAGGGTATGAGAATTAATTTTTAAACTTTCAATGCATCATCATGAATCCAGACTATGCTATGTTTACTTAGGTTGACTATTTAAACATAATTTACAAGGTAAGTGATACCTCATCTTGGGTAATTCCCTTGATCTTTGCGATGGAATCATAGCTTATGCTTCCATACCAAAATTGTATGAAAATCGATTTTAATGCAAAGATACAAATATATATTAAGCACCTGCAAAACTTTGTATATGGCCTTATATACACATATATATTTACATAGAGCATAAGGAAAACCTAATTCAAAGTTATCAAAACACAAGTTAATAGCTATATAAATGTTGTAGTAACAATGCACTATACACAATATATCAAGTGAGAAGAGGTATATGTTATGCATTGTAACATTGTTTGCTCCCATTAGTTGTGAGATGGTCTATGCTAGTGAGGATAGTGAATACAAAGCTCACGAAGCTTTATAACGATGACGATGCACATCACTTGCAAGATGGACAAAAATATGATGTTAGCTATAAGCTAAGTAAGCCTCGTCTACATGTCGATGCCATGATTTCACCTTAAATATGTCAGATTCAACAAGTAATCTTTATAAGGGGTAAGAAACAATTTCTTTGTCTATAGACAGATAAGCAACAGTAATATACGTCAAACTAGACAAATATATGAAAAACTCACAATTTTATAGCTAGACATTTCACAGTTGTTGAACTAAGGGATTAGAACTTTTATTTAGCAATTATGAGTTATTTCATAGTGCATAATTCCTTATTTCAGACTACAAACAAGAGAGTTTGATTATGATGTTTTCTTTGAATTTGTCACTTAGTTACATTATCCTTTAAAAAAAGAAAAAAATAATTTATGATTTTTGGGACATTACAAATTGGTATCAGAGCTAAGGTTCAACACTGTGTGACCTATGGGCCTAACTGAATGAAACAAATAAAATGAACAAATGGTCAAATTCTCTTTTTAACATTAGAACTTTGCATTTGGAAGATAAATGACATTGCCACAACAAATACAACTAGCTATACAAGACAATTTTGGAACGCGAAATTATGTGTCTTCTCAACTATTCAGTTTAATTTTAAGCATAACTCAAAGCATAACATAACTTGAAAGGGATTTGGAGGCCTTATTTTAGTAGGAAGAACTAATAGACTGCATTAGAAACCACATACCTCAGAATTAATGTTTATATAATATGAGTGAAATCAGGGCTTATAGACAACAAGGAAATTTAAATTCACCTGAGCATCAGGAAGAGCATAATTATGAGGAATTGAACAATGAAACAAGAAATGTTACACCTTTTTATATGATGAAAATTGTGCAAAGTCTAAAGGCTGAATTGCAAAGTTATAAACATGATAACTTGAAAGAAATACATGAACAATAGGAAATGAATTCTATCCTACTACAAGCACTAACATAAATAAAACAAAGTTTCCAACTTGTTCATGAATCTAGTACCCTAAAAAAGAGGTATACACATGAAAAAGAAAACAAAGATCCAAAAATTAAGAAAGGAGATGAATATGAGTATGATTCTAGTTCATCTTTTGAGAAAAAACATTACTATAATGATAGTACATCATACACCTCTTTCTCTTCTCCTCGTAGAAAGAAAATTAAAAGGTCAAGTAAGGATAAATTAAGAAAATCAAATCCCCTATATTTGAAGGTGAACTAGAATCGGGTGAAAAGGATGAAGAATGGTTTCTATGGATAACAAACTACTTTAAGGTATATGACTATCCTAGTAAGTTGAAGGCATGATTGGCCATCTATAATTTAAATGAAAAGGCTTCCCAGTGGTGAGGAGATTTAAAACTCACCAAAAATCTAAAGGAAAGAAAAGTTACTTGGGAAATTTTTAAGGACATGTTTCAAGAAAAATACACGTCTGAAAGATGTTTTGTCAAAAGTACAAAATAATTTCATGAGTCGAATATGGGATCTATGACCATGGATGCCCTAGTAAACATATTTATGGAATTAATCTAATATATACCTTATATTAGGGACAAAAATTCAAAATCCAACAACTGCCTTCCACCTTTCTTTTGAGAAAAAATTGAGTTTGATGTACATAAAAATCTAGATGAAGCTCTATTTAAGTTACACTTTTTTTTAACACAACAAACATAGTCTGAAAATTTGAAAAGGAGTAAGGAAAAGTGGAAGATAGTTTTAGATAGAAAAAGGAAACAATATAAGCCTCCTTCCTATAGAAAATTTAACATTAATTATCCAAACAATGGAAGCTTTGCTAAAAGTGAAGTATAGTCAAACATACCACCCCAAAGTGGGAACAAACCAACTACCTATGCTTGAAGTAAAATTGTTCCAACAACAGTAAGTGTTGGGGATGTCGAGGTCCACATTTATACCATGATTACCACAAAAAACCATAATTTATTGAACAATCTACAAAAGGATGTGATGGTAGAATATGTTGTGAGGAATCCAAGATATTACGCTTCCTTGGAAGGAAGGTAAGTTAATCATCAACACACTATGATTGAAATTAAAGGTAAAAATTTTGTGCAACTAATTTCTACTCTGTTAGATCCAAGAGCTTAGCATAGTTATGTATCTCTTAAGTTTGTGGAAAAATTTAATTTACATAAGACAAATCATAATAAACCATGGCTGGTAGAATTAGCAACTGGTGCAAAAAGAAAAAAAAAATGATAATTGAAAGGATGCCAAATAGACATGAATGGCTTAGAAACAAATGTGAACTTGAACATATTGCCTTTGGGAGCTCATCATGTCCTGATAAGTATGGATTGGCTGGAACAACATCATGTAATACTGGATTGTTTGAATAAGAATTTTACATGTATTGATGATAAAGGAAAACAAAAATAGTGCATAATTTGCCTAAGAAAATCTCATTAAGAAAAATTTCATCCATACAAGCTAAGAGATATGTTAAGAAGGGTTGTAAAGTTTATGTAGTTAATATTTAGATTTTTAATGCTGAAAATAAATTGGAAATATAAAATTTTCTTGTTTTGAATGAGTATAAAGATGTGTTTCCTGAAGAGTTACCATTGCTGCCACCTAAATGAGATTTATATTTTTCCATAGATCTTATACCGAGGGCAGTGCCTGTTTCCAAAGCTTTGTACTGCATGCAAGATTCACCTTGTTGAGCAATATCTTATCATGTTCATTCATAAAAGGGGGTTTTTAATTGTGAAAAATACGGTCAATATATTGTAGGTATTAGGGGACGGGGAATAGGGTATAGTACAATTGACTGGTTGAACCCTATTTAATTGTGAAAAATATGGTCAATATATTGTAGGTATTAGGGTGCGGGGAATAGGGTATGTGCAGTTTATAGGTATTGGGGGGGTATAACAAGGTGTTTATAGTAAAAATAAGGTTTTTTAATTGGAAATATGTATTAGGAGGGGGCTCAACAAAAGGATTTTTGTAAGTAATCATCAATATCTAGTGAAATTAGGGGTATTATTTAATATCCCATGAACGAAGGTGCTATGACATGGTTTCACTAAGTGAATACCCCGTGGCAGCATGAGTACACCAAAGTTGGTTTAATTAAAATTGCAGCTTAAAGAATTGATAGAAACACGGTGCATTAGACCCAATGTGTCCTTCTGGGGAGCACCAATATTATTTGTAAAGAAAAATGATGGAACAATGCGTATGTGTATTTACTACCGATAGTTAAAAAACGTTGACGATCAAGAATAAGTACCTACTCCCTAGAATTGATGATTTATTTGATCAAGTAGGGGGAGCTAAAATCTTTCCCAAAATAGATTTGAGATCCAACTATCATCAAGTGAGAATCCGAGAGATATACATAAGCAAAACAACCTTCAAAACTAGATATGGTCACTACGAGTTTGTAGTGACACCATTTGGCTTAACTAATTCCCTTGCAACTATCATGTGCATGATCAATATTATTTTCAATGAATATCTAGTTAAGTTTATACTAGTATTTATATACGACATACTCATTTATTCTTAAAATAAAGAATAAAATGATGAGCATCTGGAAATTGTCCTACAAATATTATGGGAACACAACTTTATGCTAAGTTCAATTAATGTGACTTTTATAAGAACCAAATTCAGTACCTAAGGCATATTATTTCAAAAGATGGCATCGATATTGATACAAAAAAGATCAAATAAATTGTGGAGTGGTCGACTCCTAAAAAATGTATCATACATTCGATCATTTATGGGGTTAGAAAGATATTATCCAAAGTTTATTGAAAAATATTATAGTATAAATTATCCTATGACATCCTTATAGAAGAATGATACAAAATTTGTGTGGACTTAAAAATGCAAAGCAATCTTTCACCTACTTAAATAATTGTTAACAATTGCACCTATCTTGAAAATAGTTGATCCTAATGGAGAATTTATGGTCCGCACTAATGCTTGCAAGGAAGGACTAGGAGGAGTCCTTATGAAAAATGGTTATGTCATTTCCTATGAATCTTGAAAGCTTAAAGACCATGAAAAAAATTATGCAACTCATGATTTAGAATTGGATGCCATCATACATACCTTAAAAATGTGGAGGCATTATTTGATGGAGAAAATGTATATGCTTAAAACAAACAACCTGGGATTAAAATACATTTTTGAATAACCAAATTTGAATGCTAGATAGGTTAGATGGTTGGCCTTTCTAAGTGAGTACAATTTTGAAGTTAAACACATCAAATGAAAGAAAAATAAAGTTGTTGACGCTTTAAGTCGTGTAATAGATGTGTTTTATGAGGTAACAACATGTCAAACTAATTTTGATTTGTATGATGGAATTAAGACAATGACTAAAAATGATGAATATTACACTAAAATCAACAAGAAAATCAAAGAAAACAATAGAGGACAACAAAGAAGAAAATTATAAGATTGATGAAACCAAATTACCGTGGTATAAAAACATATTGTATGTGCTCGAAACAACAAAAAAAAATCTAAAATACTACAAGAACTTCATAAACTGCCTTATTATGGACATCCAATGTATCAAAAAATTGTTATGTTGTCCAGAAACATTATTTTTGTCCTAAATTATTAGTAAAAAAATGGGTGATAAATTACCAAGAGACTAAAAAAGTTGGTCACCATGTGAAATAAATGACCTAACTACAAAAAAAGTTGGTCACTACAATGTCTTTAAGATAAATATGACCAAATTCGAGTTATTTTGGTGATCACAACTAAAAATGACTAAATAAATGACTGATTTAGTCATGGGATAAAAAATATGACTAATTTAGTCATGAGATAAAAAAATACAACTAGACAGTGTAATAGATTGCTACATATATTCTACGATGGTCATAGAGGATATATATATTGGGATGAAAGGCCCTGATTTAGTAGGAAGGCAACGTGATAATGAAGAGATTTAAAATCCATGCCTAATTGTAGCTCTTTTGGTTTCGGGTGTTCACTCTCCTATCCATCTTGCACTCTAATCCCCAAATGCATTCTATATTGTAGTAGTCGGACATACAGATAATCATCTACCCATATGTACCTATATATGCATCTACATATATACAAGAGAGTGGGACTACATAATATGGAAATTGACAATATGGCTAGGAATATTCGAAGATAGAATCACAACTATGTAGTGGGGCTCAGAGTAGCGGGATAAGATCATTGAGTTTACCAAATGGAAGGATGGGATTTTCTATGCACTCTGTGGTGCTTATGCCCTTGTAGTTGTTTTGGCCCTAGTAAGTTTGTATTTTACATAACCCATTCCACTCAAAATTAGTGTTTGTAGAAAAAATTGAACCTTATATTTATTTGAACCGAAGTTTTATCTCGGTCAACATATGGTGATGGCAATGGCATTGAGAAAGACAATGGAGGTGGTGATGATGAAAATAATGTTGATCTTGATGGAAATGGTAGCAATGAAAACTATGAGAGTTTTAATGACCCCTACTCACTGAATCCCTAACCGCAAAAATGACATCGTCGTCAACCTTGTCATTACCAACATTGTTCAAAATCAACATCATTTTACTATATTATATTGAATATTTATTATATTATATCAAAAATTTATAATAATGTCATACTAAGATAATAATATTGTTAATACTATGTAATATAATATTATATATTGAAACCAATTTTGAAATCCCTATGCCCATACCATTTATAAACCCAATCTAAAATCTTATTGCCCATATTATAAATAGTATTGGCCAAAATGACCTGTGCGTGTATACATAATCCAAAGAAACGAATAAGGGAATACAACCACTGCAAAACCCTTGTCTCTTTTTGTGCAGGAGAGGAGAATACCCAGGCAGTGGAGAGGACCATGGAACAAGAACCAAGAGAGGAGAATACCTATAGAATACTATTTTGGACACATAATGGAATATAGATATGTGATTTTCCTATGCTCTTGGTCGTATGTGAGTTCCATTTGTCTAAAAATATCATACAATTTTTTTTACTTATCCCTCATCTTTCAATCTTCATTGTGGAAAATTTGATTTTCAATATTCTTTGAGGTGAGTTGTGATGGGATTGCTCAATTTTCATGCGAGTTGATGGTTTTTTTTTGGCTTAATCCTTTGTCATTTTGATGACTAGGTTTTCTACTCTAAAGGTAAAAAATTTCACTTTAAATATGCATTCTCTTGGATTTCCCCATAGTTTTTGTGCACATCCATAGGTGTTGCACTCGATTAGCTCTGAAGTAGAAAATTGCACTAGAAATGAAACCTTTAATTGACTCAAATATTTGCTCATCACACATGAAATTCATCTTTTGACAATATACCTTTTTTCTCCCTTTGAATTTCTTGGATTCAAAATTTAACATTCCATTGAGGGTTTTCTTATCATGCCTTGAAGTTGTGGTCTCTGCACTAAATTGGATATAAATGTGTAGACATAGTTAACTTAACTGTGAACAAATTGATACATTTAAACATTTTTCCCTATGAAAGTTTTTTATTTTGTTATTTAATTTGTATTTTTTGTGCTGAGAACTACAAGAACAACTATGGTCCGGTGCCATCCTTTCAAATGGTGTCAATAACCTTTTTAATGCTAGGATTCAAGATTTTTGTCCAGAGAACGTTCTTCAGAACCACTAAGGTAAATGACCCTTCTTTGTTAACAATTCCCCCGTAGAAACAACCCCTCACCGGGTCTTTCTCCTTTGGTCTATGAGCATCCACAATTGTTTTTAATATTCCATAGGAAAATGTAGAACCCTCCCCATTGTGCATAGGGAATCCTATGTTGTACGTATGGAATATGTATTGTGCACTAAAGATAGTAAAGGAATGGTACCAGTCTGGTGCCACTCAACAATATGCGAGCCAACTTGACAGACACACCTTGTCACAATGCCACTAACTTGTGACAACAAGCCATCTAGGATTTAAAATACAAAATTTATTTTGAAATTTGCATAATGAACTTTAAATATACTTCCTTGGCATTTATAATGCTGAGATCTTGCTTGTGATCCAATCTTCAATATTTCTTGGTCATTCGCTATCATTTGTAGTGTGAGCAACTATTGGCATTTAATCTTTGATTATATTACTAACTTGTTAAAAATAATGTCTTTTCCTTTAAAATATTTCCAGAAAATTCAAAAGACAACCGAGATTGATGTTATATTGTTTGCACATCTATATGAATACTGTGTTGAGGATTTTTGCTTTATTTTTTAGGTGCATTTGGTTTTTACATGTGCTTCCACAGTTAAATGCAACATGTTTTCCATGTTTTTCACAAAGTATGCTTTCTAGAACCATTTGTGGATTAATTTTGATTCAATTTGTACAACCCATTTGCACATGCCTATTTTCAATCTTTGAGGCGTGTGTAACTCTGTACACATTTGTCATATATTTGTGTGTTTAAAGGGGTGGGTAAGTGCATGTGATTCATATGCATCACTGTTAATTTGCGAATGTTTGAAGGTTTACATATATACCTCATATTTTGTCTAGATAAGGAAGAAAGGTGGGATAGCAAACTGGGATTGCTTTTAATATAGTTTAGATAATGAAGAAAGGAGGTGGGATACCAAACTGAGATTTTGAGCACTATGGTTAATGAACATAGTTCTACATCCTTGCTAGCAAAGAGAAGCATGTTGATTGGTTCTCTCCTTAAGAGGTAAGTTTTCCTTCTACTACTTACAATGACGTACTTTATGTCTAACATCTCATGATCTTAAAGTTTCCTGAACTTTTTTAAAACATGCATTAATAATATTCTAATGCTATTTCTAACTCATACTTATGGGTTGCTCATCCCAGTCCATATATCCTAGAATTATTGGTTGAGGAACCGAGAGTCTATATTTTCTTTGTATAAAAGATGCTTGTACATGATAAAAGAATGATAGGAGGGTTGCCACATGTATCAAGGATTCTTGGCATTAATCTTAGGCGTTAATACTACCTATGCATGCATATTCCTAAAACATTATTCATTGTAAATTATCATCCAACGGTTGAATCACATTTGTAGTGTTTCGAGTGGCTCACCCTAATATCATTTGGCACTTTCATTTGGAGCTCTAGGTGTTCCTGAACTTTTCTAGAATATGTATTAATAATATTCTAATGCTATGAAACATGTTGTAAATTACTTTATGACTCAATATAAGAAAGGGAATTATATTTTTGACATATCTAAATTTTCTAATGATATTAGAATGGAGGTTGCCAATATATTGAAGGAACTCGAAAAGCTGGAGGTAACCTTTGTGAGCATTACTACATTTGAATAAGAAACTTCTTACTTAGTGCAATAATATCACATACCCGAGTCACCTTCAACACAAACCCCACCTTCTTGTTCTGTGTTCTTTATGGCCTCACCTCCATCTTATCTTTGTGCATTTTATTATTTAAGTTACTTATTGGGTGGGGGGGAACTCTTTCACCTCACCTTTGTTTCATATGCAACAGATACTTTGATTTAGTGGGGCATACCAAGAAGTTAGTATGTATGGTTGTAAGTTCCTAAGGAGTAGGTATGATGCATAGGTTGTTACAAATTCTAGTCCAAAGGAGGAAATAGGGTATAGGTATGAGTGCACCAGGGCTAGTCCCACTCAGAAGTAAAGTTTCCTAGGCGTAGGTAAAGTTTCCAAGGCATAGGTATGAGGTGGATATTTCCAAGTACGTAGTTTAATTATGGAGGTCTCAAGTGCATAGGATTAAGGGTCTTGCGGAGTTTTTGAAGTATAGTTCCAATGATATAATTATATATGTGATTATCCCAAACACAATAAGTTAAGAACCACCCACCTTCCTAAAACAACTTGCCTTCTTATTATTTTTCCACCACCACTCTGGTTCACTGAACTTTCTAAATCTTTCTTTCAATCAAAATTGAGTCTGTCATTTGGCTACAACTTCCACCATCGGCAACAATGAATGCATGGATGTGTCAATGTTAACAATCCTGGTACTTTCCTAGAGGTGTTATCCCCCCTATACAGAGATGTTTGTAGTGGAAACGAACATTCCATCGAATGACTAAGATAAAGCAAGAATGGTAGGATTTAAAGGATAATTCAAGAGGGCGATGAAGGGAAGGTTCGTTCCTTGGGAAAGAATCATAAGACAAGGTTGTTTGTAGAGTAAGGGTGTTTCGTTTCCTCGGTGACCCGCCTCATACAAGACTTGGTTCGTTGACTTGGTGCAACTACCTCACTTGCAAACTGGGTATGGGATATGGCCACGAACATCCAATGGTGAATGAACATACTACAGATGGTCAACTGAGTGAAGACTAACATCCAATGGTGAATATAAAGGGGAATTCAAGGGTAGGAACAAGGATCTATTATCTCAAGGGTCAGAAGGTTGCTCGGTCATCAAGGTGAGTTAAGAAGGAATGGGTAGATAAAGGGATTGCTAGGTTAGTTTAGAGGGGCCTGTTACCTCCCATTTTGACATGGGTGTCCACAAAGATCACTTTGAAATATCATGAATTGATTACATCAATCGTTCAACACCTTACACATAAATGGGTGGATTCAACTATGGAAAAGAAACGGAGGTTCAAGAAACAATTCCAATATCTTCTAGCATTGGTCCATTCTGTTGTTCTATATCTATAAAGCAGAGTACTATTACTGTTCCTTATGTTCCTTATGACTATGGGATGAGGCCACTTGCATTTGATATCCAATATCAAAACTCGTGACTCAATCTTTACGTAAAATATCAAGGGATCATGGGTTGTTTGTAGCAGCTAGCCTATCCACCTGATGACTGCGTGTCATTTATTTTCTAATCAGCTGCCAATCACAGAGTCACCAACACGCAATTCACTGAAGATTCTTCCAAGATCAGGTTTTGGAGCCGCCGGGTTAAGTCACCGAATGACCCACGTACAAACTGCTTTGTTAACAACGTGTAAAAGATGGAGTTTTAGAGCACATAACAAGGCTACCCGTCAACCCATGGTTTTCTTTTTATAGTCGATCGGATCAGTGCTTCACCTTTTTCTCCCACGTTTCTTCCTGACAGCCGACAACGTTTGTGGGAGCAGCTGTGTGTCATCAATGGCAGCCAAAAATGTTGGTTTTAAAACTTTATAGAACCCAACGTGAACATTTATCTAGGATGGCATTGATATTTAGATGCTCAGAGAACCCGAAACAAAGCATGTGAAACTACTCAGATATCATTGACAGAGTTTGGCCTCATGCAATTTGTGTTATAAACATGCCTTTCAAGAACCCATATAATGTTTGCAGCTGACAGAGCACGCCTAGTTTGGAAGCGACATTTCTGTAGAGACTGTCACGACTCTGAGCAACTTGGTGTTTTCATTTCGATTGGTTAATCAATTTTTGTTTGGCGTATAATCTCATCTGGAAGTGAGGAATTTCATGTTGAGTGCATTGACAACTTCGTGTGGTTAGATGCGATTGCGCGTGTAGCTTTCTGGAGCTCCTGCATTAGCCACCGGTGACCCATATAGTCCAGTTAGCAGTTGAGTAGGGTGAGATATCTTTCAGTTGCATGGCCATGGAAGCATCACTTTGGGTCTACCAGTCTTTAGGTTGGAACGACTTGTTTATCCATGTGTTGTTTAAATATCCTCACAGCCGACTGCTTGGAGGTATTTAAAAAGAAAGATCTACTCTCCATATGGGCATCCTTTAGTTACCTTGTATTTCATCATCTAGTTAAACTAGTAGTTTGCTTTAAAAATACTAAAGGTCCTTTAATATGCATGGATGATAAAGGTGCATTACCTTTATTTTTTTAATAAGTTTTCTCAAGATTTAGTTGAGAAAAAAGTGGATCTAGATTGTTTCCAACTTTTCTCATTTATTTATTATTTTATTATTGCTTTTAGGTTTGCTAGAGGAATTCTTTTCTTTCTATGTTTGCGTCGGAGACCATAAATAGATGTTATCAGCCTATTGGAATTTGGAAATTCTAGCAATTGCTATCATTTTCCATTTGTGAGCGTACATACACGGTTATTGATGTTTACACTTAATCAAGTTTGATTGTGTAGTATCTTTTTTGTTTGCATAACGCATCTTCTACAATTAGGAGGAAGAAAATGTAGTAGCTGCACTATTGACACAAGGCCCTAGTGGGTTCTCTTTTGACTCCATTTATCCCTTGAGGTATACCGACACTGGTCCATTAGTGAAGTTTTATCTTTCTCTCCTTCCATCAACCATTCAATTTACCTATTATACTGCAATCATTTCTCTAAGGTAGGCTCTTCTATTCACTTTGTCCGCCATTGTTTCCTGCTTTAGTGATCTTAACTTTCAAGAACGCTCTCCTTGAGTTGGAGAAGAGCTAACCTGAAGCGAGGAAGAGAGGAGTGTGACGATAGTGGCTTCTCATTTTTCAATTTCCATCGGGCCGTTGTACCTAATTTTGGGCTTTGACACACGCATGCCAAGCATGAGCGACAACATTTTTGGTGCCGTTGCCGGGGACAAAGTCCAGTTCCCGAATTTTGAAGATTATGCTTCATTGACATTTGTGGGAGATCATATTATAGATCCTGATTCTCACATAGCCACTCCACAAAGGGACGAAGCCCTTGCTGTTTTGCAGATATGAAGTCTTTTTGGGTGTATAGGTGAGTACACTCATCAAAAGGATTTCAAGCTCACCTTGGCGACTCCACAGTTTAGTTTGAGGTATGACTATATGTATGTTGCAGATTCAATACTTCATTATTTGAGAATATGGATGATAAAATGGAAGGACTTCGTGCTCACCTGCACGGAGCCTTCACCCCACTACATTTCTTAGGTATCCATGGATTTCCTAATGAGTGCTACAAAAGAGTACTTATAATTGTTCCAGAGTTCGTTGGAAATGACAAGGACTCGGCAATCCATCATATTGTTTCTTTCTACAAGTTGATGGTAGATCTCAAAGTATACCACAAGGATGATCTCATGATTGTATTTGTTTTAAATTTTGAGGGAGATGTAGAAAGTTGGTTCAATGACCTTTGGGAAGAAAGCATAGAATTCATGGAAAAGTTTTTTGAGAGGTTTCTCCTTCGTTGGCATGAAGGAACAATGGAAGAGATTGATCACTTGGCCAAAGAGTATGATGCCCTCCTCTCTAGGAAGCAACTTGATTTGAAGAAGAGATCCATGAAGAAAATGTTGAAGATCAAAGCAAGCATCTTGAAGAAAATATCAATGAAGATTTGATTGAGGAAGCGTCACAAGGCTACTTGTTTGAAGGTAGTGATGAAATACTTTTTGATATTCCCATTGAAGATAAGGAGCTGCCTCATATTTATGTCACTGAAAAAATTCTTGAACAATTCTACGCTGAAGATTTGAACGTGCCTCAAGTTCAACTCATTGAATGTAACAATATGTGTTCTGCATATCAGCTTGAGCAGCGTTATGATGGAGGTTCATATATGAGCCCTATCAACCAATGGATAGAGGCTTCTTGTTTCTTTCTAAACTTCAGTTTTTTTTGCATCCTAACAATCTGATGTTCCAGTTCAACTTCATTCAAGAGAATATTGTAGGACAAAGTTATTTTATGTCTTTATTTTTGTCTCTAAACAAGCACAGAGAAAAATAAACTAGCATGGATTAGATGCTAAAATGGTTTCACTGGGTGTATGCATATACTTTTAAATGTGTGCTAGTTTCATATTAAGTTAGAATAGGTAGGATGAATAAATCTCTTGCACGAGCATTTGAAATTTTTAGTATGTTTTTCTGTGTTTTGTAATAAAGTGTGGGATGTGAATTAAGCCATCCCACCATATACATCTCTCCAATCCTTTCTAGCACATTCCTTGTAAATGCCACATCTCAAACACAAATTTTGTTCATTTACATTTTCATATTGCAAACATCTCCCTTACATAAATGATTAAACACATATTCTTATAGTCATTGAACCGTATGTTTCTTGTGACCAAATCGTATATAGGTTGAAGCCTCATCACATACTCTACCTTGCAATTTCTACCAAAATTTAGCCATTCTTCAAACACATGCATGTGGTCTTCACTGATCTCAAGAGTCTTGCTATCTCAAGGATTTGGGATTTCAGTGTTCAACGTGTCAAAGTGCATCTCAATATTTCAACATCGAAGGAGTATGATTCCAGCAACCCTATTGATGATCCCTAGATACACAACATGAAGGCTTATCTCAGAGTAATGGTCATATTCTTGTCATCTTCACATTCACACTTTAACCAATGCCTGAGCAAATATTTATATGCTCAAACACACCATATCAATCAAAGAACCAACATTATACTTGTAAAAATTTATTTCCAAATAGTGTGATCTCAGACATCTTTGATCTTCAACGAGTAGGAGAGCCTACTGATCTCTAACATCTACAATTTGAATCAGAAGAGATGTTCACGCAATTACAATAAAAAATCCATAATTGCTCATTATATCAAGCCAAAAATGTATCTTTTGCCGATTTCATCTTCGATTTGAATTCCGTTCCTCAGAGCGTATTTCCTACTTCGCTCCTTCATTGCGATCTATATCTCACACCTTTTTTTCACCTCTCCACTCTACAAATTGTTGCCTATTATACATGACCATTGCACCTTTAGATTACAAGGAAGTGGACCCAAATGTGATTTCCCAATGCACTTAATGTGTCAGCTCATGCATTCATGATCGAGTTCAAATGGTCCCAACATTAGCTCAACCTTACCACAAGATTCGAAGTGGATCTGTGTAGACCGCGTCGCGTTAGTTGTGATCATACTACCTAGTACCGGAACGTGTTTTTCTGGTATATCAGTAACTATACATTTTATGCGATTCTAGTAATTCCATAGTATATGTCACATATACATCCATATTTACTCAAATCCATGTGTCAAGTGATCATCTTTACCTTAGCACAACAGGCTTGGCTCGGAGGGAATTCAATCTCATGACTGAAAGCATGAGATTAGATTCTTTGATCCTGGTGTCAAGGTTATTGTTCCCAACTATAGGAAATCCAAATTCTAGTTTCTCCCTTCATTTTATTTGTATAAGCATTGTTACATAAATTCCAACTTCCAATAGCTCTCTTCATTTCATTTTGGAGACATGGGTTTTTTTCAAAAAACACCAAATTGAGAAATATGATCACATTTTATCCCGGTATTCTTTGATCCAATAGATACCGATGGGGGAATAAAGCAAATTCGCCCAAAATGATGAATTTCTAGATTTGGGGGATTTTTGTCTAAATTTGTAAAATTCGAATTCTCCATTTGGAGATAAGATTTGATAACGTCCAAAGGATTCCTTATGTATAACTAACATGTGTTTAATTTTTAAAGTGTTGGACAATAATATCAAAGGGGATTGTATAAGTGATTCTTCTCATGTCAAATAACTAGAAGCACTGTCTAAAGACAAACTATGAGAAGATTCCATTTAAATGTAAGACCTTCCATGGTTATGGGAATTTCATAATAATAATAATAATAATAACAATAATCTATTTTTAAGGTCACCGCCAAGTGAGACACCAATTTGGTGTATGAGACCCCCTTGTTTGTGGGACAGGGGACCCCCCTCTGTGCAGTGATTTAACTGCTAAAGTCTATAGAGGTGTACATACACTACCCCCCTCTGGATTTGAACCTGTGACCTCCTAAGAGGAAACACATTCTCTTAACCATTAGGCCCACTCATGTTGTACTATAAGGCCCATACAAAAACTATAAGAAGAATGTAACACACGTTCGTACAATAGTCTATGTAGAGGCCAATCCACAAAGGGGATTGCATAATCCATTCTTCTCATGTCAAATAACTAGAAGCACTATCTAAAGACGAACTATGAGCAATTGTCATTTAAATGTAAGACCTTCCATGGTTATGATAATTTCATACACAACTATAAGAAGAATGTAACCCAAGTTCACACACTGGTCTTGCTCCCAAGAAGAAAAATGGTAGCAAGTTAAGAACAATACGAGTTCAAAGAAATTGATACAAACATGGGCAAGACCATTTGTCTCTTAGAAAGAAACATCACTATAGTTGGGACAATATTGTAATCCTCATTTTGTTGTGATGAAAAATCCATTAAGACCGGTTAAAAGCTTTGTTCATCCTTTAAATTCCCTCCCATCTTCAAATCAATTTAATATTATATCCCAATAAGAACCAATGACCGTTGTAAAAATAGTTGTACCCTTTGTAGAAATAGTTGGTTTGGATTTCCCTCCTAGAACCACTTCCTTCTTGGATTTTGTTCTTTTTACCCTTTCCTCTTTCCTACTAGACCTCGTAGTTACTGAAGAGGACTCTTTTATTTATTTATTTACAATATGAAATATTCACGAGGTATTCACTCAATGAAACTATTGCATAGCACCTTTGTTCATGGGACATTAAATAATACCCCTAATTTCAGTAGATATTAATAAATTGCTACAAAATTCCTTTTGTTGAGAGACCCCTTCACCGCTCGACCCCCTCAATATCTTTAATTAAAGAAACTTTTTAAAATATATTCCCTAATTTTACTAGATACACCTTTTTATACCACCCAATACCTAAAAAACCCCATACCCTACTCCTCTTCCCCACAATACCTACAATATATTGACATTATTTTCACAATTTAGAAACCCCTTTACGAATGAAGGTGATGAGATATTGGTTAACAAGGTGAATCCCTTGTGGAAATATTTCATTCTCCAAACAATATTTCTCCTTTTAAACAGGTGAACACTTGGAAACAAGCACAAAATCATTTGGGAAGGGAGTGGGAAGAGGACGTTTTAGAAGAAAGAAACCTAAAAAGGTTTGGAGGAAATCAAATGAATGAAGTCAAGGAAGATATAGCTAATAGCTGAGAATTTTTTTTCTTCAAAACGCACTTGATAACTCCTTATTTTCTAGAGGAAAGGCCACAAATATGAAAAACACCGGTTTCCCAATGTTGATTCTATGACCATGAGAAATGGTTTCCCACTGCTAATTCTATGCCCGAGAGAAATGGTTTCCCACTTCTAATTCTCCTCCCACAAGCAACGGTTTCCCACTGCTAATTTTCTTCATTGTTATTCTTCTCTTCCCACGAGCAATGGTTTACCACTGCTAATTCTCTTCCTACGAGCAATGGCTACCCACTGCTAATTCTCTTCCCACTAGAAATGGTTTCCCATTGCTATTCTTATATACCCACGAGAAATGATTTCCCACTGCTATTCTTATCTTCCCAA
>LPNX010537777.1:17281-40563 GCA_001517045.1 Pseudotsuga menziesii | reverse complement strand
CTATCTCAAGGATTTGGGATTTTATTGTTCAACGTGTCAAAGTGCATCTCAATATTTCAACATCGAAGGAGTATGATTCTAGCAACCCTATTGATGATCTCTAGATACACAACACGAAGGCTTATCTCAGAGTAATGCTCATATTCTTGTCATATTCACATTCACACTTCAACCAATGCCTGAGCCTGTATTTATGTGCTCAAACACACCATATGAATCAAAGAACCAACATTATACTTGTAAAAATTTATTTCCGAATAGTGTGATCTCAGACATCCATGATCTTCAGCGAGTAGGAGAGCCTACTGATCTCTACCATCTACAATTTGACTCAGAAGAGATGTTCACGCAATTATAATAAAAAATCCATAATTGCTCATTATATCAAGCCAAAAATGTATCTTTTGTCGATTCAATCTTCGATCTGAATTCCGTTCCTCAGAGCTTATTTCCTACTTCCCTCCTTCGTTGCGCTTTACATTCATCAGAGGCATTCTGGAAAAAACAACACGCAAAAACAAGAAAACGTTATAGGAAACGTTTACCGAGTCAGCATTTATACCTCAAAATATAAGTTTATAAATATTAAACCCCTCCCAAGGGGATGGTCTATTACAAGGGCTGTGATCTACCCCTCATAAAGCCGACAATAATCAAATTGCAGCAAGGAAAAGGCTTACACTTGCGGCGTTTGAAATACCAAAGATAACGTCTTGCGGAAATCTCTTACCCCTTTAATAAAGAGAATCGAAGGATAACACTAAACATATGGTGAGAGCTAAATCCATATAAATATTCAAAAAAAAATATCCATTTGTTTAAATGGGTCGTTGGTAGAGTGTAGTTCCATAACGCATGTCATGGACTTATAACTGGGGCGACATAGTGCAGATCCAAAGCATTGAAAAACGTAGCAGGTTAGATCCATATTCTTTCAGATCTATAATGCGGGAACACATGCAGTTTAAAACCCTAGCAATAAACAGATAAACTAAGAACTGGCCCGAAATGTGCATGTAAAACTTGCGGCGCTACAGGATCGTCGATTCGACAGAAGGGACGGTGCCCACCGCTATAAGCAGAGAAACATTCCCTGGGCCTTCTGTATTTTAGAACACCAAAATAAAACACCCACAGGTTTTTGACTAAGGCTGATGGGATTTAGGCCCAATGCTCCACCACCAAGGCGATGTACACGCCAGCTTGGGAAAAACAATGTGGTTCAACTCATGGTGGCAACAAAAATACACATGCAGGCTGTGGATAAAAATTAAAAAGGAGGTTTAGATCCAAGTTTGTTCTTAGCATGGAAATATCTTGGGCTCCCTAACTCAGAGCACCCGGTACAGGCAAGCCATTCAAAACACATACAAGATTACATATATTAGAAAAACAAAACCCATGGATTTTAGGAATCATACCTCTTATGGGTGAGAAGAGAAATGAATCCTGACCTAGCTTGCGAAAGAGCCATACAACCTCATTCAACTCTCCCATATGTGCATTTCCACCTGCACCTCCTTTGCTAATTTCCCCCTATAGAGATCGACTTCCCTTCGAAAAGTAGCAGAACTCTCTACATTCCACTCCCCCTCTTCTGAGGATTATAACCCAGTTAAATAACCCTAACATAGATTCCCCCTACGAGGAAGTGACATAATATCTTTCCTCAGAACACTCTTCTCCACGAAGGAAAGAGCAAGAGTGCTTTTCCTTTATTCCCTCCTCCCATGAAGGAGAGGAATCGTTACTTTCCTTTATTTGCCTTTCCTTACAAAGGAAAGAAATGATTTCCCTCTTTTACTTGCTCTTTCCCTTGAAGGAAAGGAAATAATTACTTTCTTTATTCGTTCTTTCCCATGAAGGGAAGAGATATTCCTCCCTTTATCCATAATCACCATAAACCAAAATAGGCTTTTTGCATTCTTCATAGTAATTAAATTTAATAAAGCACTTCGCTTAGGTAATTGTTTTAGTCTTCTCAAATACCCGTGACCACTAGTCTGTAAGTATTGAGTTTTCTATAACTCGCTTGGTTATGCTAGTCAATAGGTAGTATGGCTGTCCATTTTGTTATTACGAGAATAATATTTGTGAAGGGTAGTATTTTGTTCCTTCCAATTAAGGATGCCTCCAGTCCGTCAGTCTCCTAAGTTTACTACTTAGGCAATTAATATATATATATATATCCAGGTCTCGCTTCTGGTGGGGCCTTGGCCTTGAGCTCTTCCAGAAGACGAATACAACAATATTAGAATTTACAAAATATCTAGCGTTCTTGCGAGAGGGATGTTACAAATGGCTACGCACTGCTAATTCTATTCCCACTAGAAATGGTTTCCCATTGCTATTCTTATATACCCACGAGAAATGATTTCCCACTGCTATTCTTATCTTCCCATGATATGTGATTGAACATTGATGATTGTATTTCCTTTGGTCATTTCTAATATGAACCCCTACCAATGCTTTTGTATTGCTACGATTTATATTTGTCTTCTCTTATATAATTTAATATACAGAACATGATGTGGATATATATATATCATAGTTCATTATGCATATTGAGCTAGCATGTGTCAATGGTTTCAATTCCTTTTACATCATATACATCTCTCCAATCCTTTCTAGCACATTCCTTGTAGATGCCAAATCTCAAACACAAATTTTGTTGATTTACATTTGCATATTGCAAACATCTCCCTTACATAAATGATTAAACACATATTCTTATAGTCATTGAACCCTATGTTTCTCATGACCAAATCGTATATAGGCTGAAGCCTCATCACATACTCTACCTTGCAATTTCTACCAAAATTTATCCATTCTTCAAACACATGCATGTGGTCTTCAATGATCTCAAGAGTGTTGCTATCTCAAGGATTTGGGATTTTAGTGCTCAACGTGTCAAAGTGCATCTCAATACTTCAACATCGAAGGAGTATGATTCTAGCAACCCTATTGATGATCCCTAGATACACAACATGAAAGCTTATCTCAGAGTAATGGTCATATTCTTGTCGTCTTCACATTCACACTTCAACCAATGCCTGAGCCTATATTTATGTGCTCAAACACACCATATGAATCAGAGAACCAACATTATACTTGTAAAAATTTATTTCCAAGTAGTGCGATCTCAGACATCCGTGATCTTCAGTGAGTAGGGGAGCCTACTCATCTCTACCATCTACAATTTGACTCAGAAGAGATGTTCACACAATTCCAATAAAAAATCCATAATTGCTCATTATATCAAGCCAAAAATGTATCTTTTGCCGATTTCATCTTCGATCTAAATTCCGTTCCTCAGAGCTTATTTCCTACTTCGCTCCTTCATTGCGATCTATATCTCACACCTTTTTTTCACCTCTCCACTCTACAAATTGTTTCCTATTATACATGACCATTGCACCTTTAGATTACAAGGGAGTGGACCCAAATGTGATTTCCCAATGCACTTAATGTGTCAGCTCATTCATTCATGATCGAGTTCAAATGGTCCCAAAATTAGCTCAACCTTACCACAAGATTCGAAGTGGACCTATGTAGACCGCATCCCATTAGTTGTGATCATACTACCTATTACCAGAACTTGTTGTTCTGGTAGATCAGTAACTATACATTTTATGCGATTCTAGTAATTACATAGTATATGTCACATATACATCCATATTTACTCAAATCCATGAGTCAAGTGATCATCTTTACCTTAGCACAATAGGCTTGACTCGGAGGGAATTCAATCTCATGACTGAAAGCATGAGATTGGATTCTTTGATCCTGGTGTCAAGGTTATTGTTCCCGACTATAGGAACTCCAAATTCTAGTTTCTCCCTTCGTTTTATTTGTATAAGCATTGTTACATAAATTCCAACTTCCAATAGCTCCCTTCATTTCATTTTGGAGACATGGGTTCTTTTCAAAAAACACCAAATTGAGAAATATGATCACATTTTATCCCGGTATTCTTTGATCCAATAGATACCGATAGGGGAATAAAGCAAATTTGCCCAAAATGATGAGTTTCTAGATTTGGGGGATTTTTGTCTAAATTTGTAAAATTTGAATTCTCCATTTGGAGATACGATTTGATAACGTCCAATGGATTTCTTATGTATAAATACCATGTGTGTAATTTTTAGAGTGTTGGACAATAATATCAAAGGGGATTGTATAAGTGATTCTTATCATGCCAAATAACTAGAAGCACTATCTAAAGGAAAACTATGAGCAACTGCCATTTAAATGTAAAACCTTCCATGGTTATGGGAATTTCATACAAAACAGTAAGAAGAATGTAACACAGGTTCACACGCTAGTCTATGTAGAGGCCAATATACAAAGGGGATGGCATAATCCATTCTTCTCATGTCAAATAACTAGAAGCACTATCTAAAGACGAACTATGAGCAATTGTCATTTAAATGTAAGACCTTCCATGGTTATGAGAATTTCATACAAAACTATAGGAAGAATGTAACCCAAGTTCACACACTGGTCTTGCTCCCAAGAAGAAAAATGGTAGCAAGTTAAGAACAATATGAGTTCAAAGAAATCGATAAAAACATGGGCAAGACCATTTGTCTCTTAGAAAGAAACATCACTGTAGTTGGGACAATATTGTAATCCTCATTTTGTTGTGATGAAAAAATCCATTAAGACCGGTTAAAAGCTTTGTTCATCCTTTAAATTCCCTCCCATCTTCAAATCAATTTAATATTATATCCCAATAAGAACCAATGACCGTTGTAAAAATAGTTGTACCCTTTGTAGAAATAGTTGGTTTGGATTTCCCATCTAGAATCACTTCCTTCTTGGATTTTGTTCTTTTTACCCTTTCCTCTTCCCTACTAGACCTCGTAGCTACTGAAGAGGACTCTTTTATTTATTTATTTACAAGATGAAATATTCACGAGGTATTCACTCAATGAAACTATTGCATAGCACCTTTGTTCATGGGACATTAAATAATACCCCTAATTTCAGTAGATATTAATAAATTGCTACAAAATTCCTTTTGTTGAGCGACCCCTTCACCGCTCAACCCCCTCAATATCTTTAATTAAAGAAACTTTTCAAAATATATTCCCTAATTTTACTAGATACACCCTTTTATACCACCCAATACCTAAAAAACCCCATACCCTACTCCTCTCCCCCACAATACCTACAATATATTGACATTATTTTCACAATTTAGAATCCCCTTTACGAACGAAGGTGATAAGATATTGGTTAACAAGGTGAATCGCATGTGGAAATATTTCATTCTCCAAACAATATTTCTCCTTTTAAAGGGGTGAATACTTGGAAACAAGCACAACATCATTTGGTAAGGGAGTGGGAAGACGACGTTGAAGAAGAAAGAAACCTAAAAAGGTCTGGAGGAGACCAAATGAATGAAGTCAAGGAAGATATAGCTAATAGATGAGATTTTTTTTTCTTCAAAAAGCACTTGATAACTCCTTAGTTTCTAGAGGAAAGGCCACAAATATAAAAAACACCACGATGTGGGTATTTCCATGTAGCCAATGTTGAGAAAGCAACAAACCCCTCCCTAGATAAACAATGAACGGTATCTCCTAGAATAATGGAGGTTTTGGTAGTAGGTATAAAGAGGAATAGTTAAGGGACTTAATCAAATTAGAAAAGCTTGTTGTTATCCTCCTTTAGGAAACAAAAATAGAAGAAAAATAGATGCTAAAACTAGGAAAAGGGTAATGGAGAATAAGTGATGGTCCTAAAAAATCCTATTAAGGGGATTTGTGGTGAATCTAAACCTTTTGGAATAACTCCATATTTAATCATTGTGCAAAGGGCACAAACCCAACACTAGATAGTGACTATCCTTCTATATTTTCAATTAGGAATAAAGATCAACACAATAAATGCTTGTATTCCAATTAAATATAGATAAAAATTGGAATGTTGGCACTCCCTTCAAAATATGAAACACCTTGACTTCCAGAAAATTGCATTTTGGTAAATATCTTAATTTTGTCTTGGAAATCAAAGAAAAGAGAGGAGGAAGCATCGCTAAGGATCCTGTTGCGGCTGCAACAATTTCCCAAAATTCTAAAATTTTTTTAGGACCCTCCTCTACTTTGAATTAGTTTGATTTTCTGCCTTATTTGGTCTATGGACTTTTGGAACGTTTTCCAGCGCATGGGTTGCTCTATCAATCAATCTGATGTTTTCCTTAATGCTTAAAATAATCCCATGCATAATCGAGCTTATCGTTTCCTTTTGAATACCTTTGAATCCATTCTGAATCGGAAGTTGGTTTTTTTTGCATTTCCCGTCGTTGCGGAGGTTTTTGCAGTGTCTTTTTCCGCCGTTGCGGGTGGTTTTTGGTTCTACGTCGGAAGGTATGATTACTTCCTTCTCCACTGTTGTGGAAGGATCATCACTTTGGGCCTCCGCCGTTGCGGACCGATTTGGGTTCCGTTTTTACGATTTTCGTGTTTCGGTTTTTCCCTTGGCTTTGCATCGGATCCTTTTACCATCGGTCCCTTCGCCGTTGCGGACGGTGTTTTGTTATGAATGTCCGCCATTGCGGAAGAGTTCGAGCTATTGGACTTCCGATTCGAAAGTCCACCGACGTCCGATTATTATTTTCACACGCCTTACTCACCGTTGCGGACGGGTTGATGTTGTGGCTTTCCCCTGTTGCGGAAGGTTTTGAGTTCTCACCTTCCAAACCGGAATTGTTTCTCATCCGATTTGTTAAGTCTTTCCACGCGTGAGCCTTTTTATAAATAGGGAGAAGAGAGGTGGAGTATTGTATTGTTTTTTTTGCTCGCACTGTCCTCGTTGAGCTGTCATGATCAGCCCGCGCTGTCGACCCCCAGGAAGCTCGTGGACCACCGTGCCGGTACTCGCATCCAGGTGGCATTTGAGGAAGCCCGACTGTTTTTGCCTCGTCAGTTACGCGTCGCTGCCAGGTAGGCTCATGGTTGCCCTACCTCGTTCTATTCAAGGTTTTTTTTGTTGCTTTGGCGATGTTCGCTGTGGTTGGGTGTGTTACTAGGATTGTGTCCCCTATCCCTGTTCTGCCTGTGTACGGTGTTTTTACCCATGGTTAGGTTTGCGGCAATCATTCTTTTCCCGCCCTATGCTAGCACCCACATATTGAGGAGTCTCGTGTAGGTTGAATATTCGCGGTTGGGGGTGTTTTTCTTTTAAACCTGCGTATTAATTAGTTTGGACCTCGGCCTGTATTTGCCTATCCTGTGCGTAGTGGATGCAGGCGCGGTGCAGGCGGCCATTATGCCGCCTGCACCTAGCTTCCCCTTGTATGATGATGAGGTCCGGGGAGAGTTTTGTGGTGGGTTTGCTTGTGGTTTTTGACGGTTCCTCCTTTGGTCAAATTTTCCCATTTGCCCGGTATTTCGAACCCCAACCTATATTGCTCGCGCCGTCCCGCGCAGTCCATCGGGTCTCGGTTGTCTGAAACCCTAGGTCGTTAAAAGGGCTATGCCATTGCCATAGTTCGCAAACTGAAAATAGCATGGATAATGGTTCTAGTCGAGGCGCCATTTATAGTAAAATGACAGTAGTACCCGCAGCGTGTAGTCGAGTTAATGTAATTATCTTCCGCAAGCAGCATAAGTCATTGTCGATGTTATTCCTGCTAAATCTATGTTGTCAAAATGTTTGATGTTGGAAAACATAGGCGGCTAGCATGATCTTGATCTATTCGACCCCCTTTCTTTGTTTGCTATGCAATAGATCAAATTGATGAATGCTTCACCTTGCATCTGATGTACATGCATTTGCTTTACGAATTGTTTTCATGGGAGAAACGACACACTGCGAAATGATGTAGATTTAGTGCCGACTCAAATATGATTGATAACGTAGTATATTGCTCACTTTATTGCACATGACTGAGTTTGCTTCATGCTAGGTATAGATAAGGTCACGGGTATTGCGCACTAGTTTCAGGAGTTTAGATAGTCAGGTCATTTTTGGGTTGAGCATGTATGCATTTGTTTCTCTCCTTGATCTCACATCAAACACATGAAAATGGCACTCTGCACATGGATGTAATTTATTGCAATCTAGAAGATGGTTGATGGGATGTTTTAATATCATACAGAAATGTTTTGCATCATGCTAAGATATAGAAAAGAACACTAAGTAGTGTGCCTTTAGTCAGTCAAGTTATGCAAATTTATATCTTAGTTTCATCGACTAGTTGCTGCCATGGTATACATAGAAAAAATAAAGTGCTGCACTCTGTCATGTAAATGTATGCACCTTGAATGCATAAATGTTACAATGTTATATATGGCAGGAAGAAGTCGAGTCCACCATGTCCAAAAGGCAAAAGAAGAAGGCCCCAGTGGTGGAAGAAGTGCCAGAAGTAGAAGCTGAAACAAAGAATGAATACATATATGAAGACACTCAATGTGTTTCTGGTGTTGAACCCGAGTACAAATGGGGTGAAATACATAGATTGATTTCCCGCAGGGAGGCAGCCAAGGAACAACGAGTAAATCTCCAGCCTTTCAAGGAACATATCCTGGCTCAGAAGGCTAACATGCTACAACTGCAGACTGCTTTGGAAGAAGAAAGGTGCAAAGTCCTTCAGATTGACAGCTGGTTAGAGGAGATCATGGAAACTTCCTCCTACTTCGTAGATAGGTCCCTGGATGTCCTTGAGGTCTTGAATGCCATAATGGAAAGACTGGAAAACAATGCAGAGGTTCCAGTAGAGCTACCAGCCAAAGACCAGCAAGCCCTCAAAAGAGATCACGACCTAGTAGAGTTCGCTGTCAGCACTACTGAAGATTTCAAGAAGGCCGTCAAAAGGGCTCAGGGAGCATGCTTAGAATATTTCAGAAGGCTCCTCAATACATACAACCGGTGTCAGAAAGAAGCTGACCATAGGCTTGATGAGTTCCCAGACCATAAAACTTTTATAGAACTGTTGCAGAGTAGATACCAAGATGCAAAGGCCAGAACGCAACAGATTAGAGCCATTGATGACCTAGTGCTGAAGAATGAAGTAGGCCACGCAGCCGTTAGCATGCAAGTTCTAGAAGATCAGCTCTGGTTGAGCCCAGCAAGGATTGAGGCCATGAGAAACCAAGTTGAAAAGTTTGAAATCAACATTCAGTTCCTGGAGCCATGCGCATTTGAAGGCATTACTGCTGAAGCAACAGCGTGGAAGATGTTCTTAGATAGCCAGCTGGGGCCCTCCTCATAAAGGACCGGTCAAATTTGTAATAATTAAATAATTTGTAAAAGCTTTTTGAAAAGTGAAGTGTTGGGGAAGAAAAAGGTTGGGAAGCCCAAAGGTCACTTTGGGCAGCCCAACCATTTTACCTTTTTTGTATAAAATTAGGAAGCGTAGAAAGAAGAGGGACTTTTTCCCTAGTTAGACTGGAGAGGTTATTGTAAGAAGAACTACTTCTCTTTGCAATAAAATATTTGGTTTTCCTGTTGAAGAAAGATCGGTGGGATTTCAAATGTTATGCCGTGGACAATTGAAAGATGAACGATTTTGTTTTTCAGTATGATGTCCATGAATCGTGAGATCGTTCTAAATCTATGACCTATGTCTTTGTATGAATGAATTCTGATTTATTTTGATGAAATGACCACCGTGAGTAATGTATGCTGTTCATACAACAATTAGCTATCTGGTTGTTGAAATACCTTCAATTGTTCATGTTTGTAATAAGGAATATCAACTATCTGTAATTGCTTTTTATTATGCATGCACATACACATTACTCATACATAAATGACATTCTTGCTCCCTGGGGATATGTGGTTAGATAGATAGATAATTATTTCAGTTCATTTTAGCATGTGTGATTTAGATGTTGGTGAGCTTAAGACGAGAGGTAATAACCTGCGCATCACATTGTGACCGCTCCCTGCATCCTTCACCACCCTGCATTTAGTAAAACACTTTCATTTCAATTTTAAGTAAAAAATACAAAAACTCGGTGGACCGGGCCGCAACCGGTAAAACCCTTGTTTTGTTACCTTTACCTACGGTATCCGGACCGCAAACCGGACGGATTCCCTATTCCAAATAGTCAACGGGCTAGTTGGGAACGTTGATTGGGGAGAATCCCTTACTGTTGCCGCCTGCGAATTTCCAGGCCTCAACAGTTTTGGCGCTAGAAGGAGGGCCGCCAGTACATGGCTGGCCATGGAACTTAATTTCCCGAGACTACCCTACCAGCAGATGTCTTGAAATTCTCAACCTAACCCATTTTTTTTCTTTTTTTTCAGATTCCGGTGCTATCCTTGAAGGACTATTTTTTCCAACATCTTATTCGTTTACGTTTGCTCATGGCTAGTAATCAACCCAACCCTCTGCCAGCATGGAGAACTAGGTCACCCCTAAACCTAACGCCTCCTTTGCATAACCTACCCCAAGCCTTTGACAAGCTCTTGCCCAAGTTCGACCCTGAGGAAGGGATTGCTATAGATGATCACCTTCAAAGCTTCTACCTAGCATTAAAGGGACTAAGGGCTGGGGAGTATGAAGATGTAGTCTGCAGACTGTTCCCGCACACTCTGAAAGGAGCAGCAACATCTTGGTATTTTGGGCTACCTGTAAACTCCATTCCTGACTGGGACACCTTTGAAAATATTTTTAGAAGTAAATACACGGCTCAGAAGACACATGCCTCATTGATGAAAGGTCTTGGTCTGTTAAGAAAAGAGAAGAATGAAAAGGTACATAGTTTCACTCAGAGATTTTCACTATACTTAAAAAAAATTTCTGCAGTTGACAGACCCTTAGACAAGGTTTTAAGTGAGTATTACACCTCAGCCCTAGGGCCTGAGCTGGCCATGTTTTCCAAGATGAAAATCAAGCCTTCATTGGTATAAACTTATGAAGAGGCTGAAAGAGTAGAGGCTAAAAATGAGAGTGTAGAAGATTATCTTGATCCACTTGAAGACAAGAGTAGTGCGAGAAGAATCTCACTATTGTCTAAATCTAGAGAAGACCAACCACATGATTACCATGAAATGATGAAAGTGCTTCGGAAACTGTCCAACATAATAATGGATCTGGAAAAGGAAAGGGACATTCAGAAAACCTATAAAAGAGAGGATAACGACCAATGGCAAGTCCCACCTCCAAATTTGGCATCAATAAACATAACAGAAGTAGGAGGGGATAATTTCTGTACCTTTCACCAACAACCCCACTCTGAGAAGAAGTTTCCTCAATGGATACATTCAATGACATTGGTGATGAATAAGTTGTTGGACCCAGAATTGACTAGGGACAGTAGCAAGGAGGTAAAGGAGAGACAGACCATAAGAACACCAGAAGATGATATTATGTTCTCATGGAATGGACTTTCCCTATTTGACACTGAAGATGATACTCCTAAGTCCAAATGCACATCTACAACTACGAAAGACATGGGTGCCATAGGCCAAGACAATGAAATAATTTCTAAAATTGACAGTTTGCAGGAGAATGTAAAGAGATTGGACGAGGGAAAAACGCACAAGAATAATACCATCAACCAGAAGACAGAGCCAATCATTGAGACTATCAAACCCGTAGAAGAACAGACAGGTGTTAGTGGGGAAAAATTTGATGAAACTCAAGAGCTAACAAAGGATATACCTACTCAAAACCAACTAGGAGAAGAAGACCAAGAACCAGGTTGAAAAAAAATCTTGACACCCCGCCGTTTNTTAGTGGGGAAAAATTTGATGAAACTCAAGAGCTAACAAAGGATATACCTACTCAAAACCAACTAGGAGAAGAAGACCAAGAACCAGGTTGAAAAAAAATCTTGACCCCCCGCCGTTTCTGTTGACTCTAGAAATGCTGAATTATAATGTACATAATTTCTTAGTAGACTCTGGAGTAGCAGTGAATGCGATGCCCCTTGAGATTTGTAAAAAGATTAACGGACGACTAGAGTCCACACCTCGTGAAGTGACGCAATTAGATCGCACAGGTGTCAAGGTGGTGGGAGAAATGAAGAATGTCCTCATTCGTTTGGCTGCAAATAACAAGATATGTCAATTTATTGACATTATGGTGGCTGATATACCAAGGGGATATGGGCTCATTCTCAACTGTGATTGGATTGCCAGGTTGAAAGGTTATTTCGCTTCAGATTGGTCTCATCTGCTGTTGCCTCTTAAAGGTACCCCAAATCCAATAAAAATTCTGAGAGAACCATACATGAAGTATACTGTCACTAAGTTAAGAGAAGGCAATGAGTCTGCTGATTCTATCCTGGGAAACTATCTGACTGAGCTTAAGCTAGGACATCATTCCTCAAAAGGGGCTAGTTCTATGATGGACACTCAGCCTGAGCTCCTTCAACTCACTCAGGCTGAAAGTGACGACTGCAGGATATTAGATATGAGTTCCATTTAAAAAACAACACAGTTAGATCATGGTTATATAACTCATGTCTAAAATTCAGCTCATTCCTTAGCTCTCTAGTTTTAAAGATTTTCAGGAATGGGCAAATTTTTGTTTGTTTTTCTTTGTACATAAATAAATTGTTTTCTTTCTTAATACTAGATGTTGTTTTCATGCTTTATTGCTTTGATGTTTTCTTTCTTTAATTATTTGCTTTGCTGTTGTTTTCCTTTATTGCCTTGCTAGCATTTCTTTTGGTTTTGAATAAAGAGGCAAACTTTTGGTTGCAATGGAAACATCAGGGTTCTTTATTAACTAAAATTTTAAGTGAAAGACTGTGCTTTAAAGTATAGAATGCCTTCTAGTAACCGTACTCCTAACTGGCAATGCATTCATTGAAGTCTTACTTAACCCATGTAAATAGCTCAGAAGTAAAAAGGGTATGGAGTACTATTTTGAGGCTCCATCCATTTCACATCCTAAATATCCAAGGGGGTGACAGCAGAAGAGCCACAGAAAGGAAGCAGAGTAAGACAGTATATCATATGTAAATGATCCCATGCCATAATGTCAGAAAAGCTAAAAGCTATCAAGAGTCAAACACCTGAAAAGAAACAAGACATATCAAAACAAAATGTTAGAAGCTAAATTGCCAAGAGATCCTCTCTGTCCATGAGCAACAACATGAAGTACACGGTTCACACAAAAGGACACTATGGGATAGAGGATCCTGAATTAAAATTCAGTAAGAAAGGCAGGCGGAGGACTCAAAAGAACTAAAATTCAAATAACAAAAAAGTGCAAATTGGCATGGGAATGAGGAACAAAAGGATAATACTGTTTACTATCTATTACGATCCCGTGGTGTCCAAACTGGAAACTACCTAAGCACAGGAAAAATAAACCTCACCTATTTTGCCTCAAAAGAGTTATTCAGACTTGCAATATTTCTGTGTTACCATTTCCCAAAGAATAGACTACTCCTCAATGGTTTAAATGCTTAAGCTGGCCAGCCCGAGGATGAAGACATCTAGAAGACTTCAACTTTTATTCAGACGGTCTTGCACTGGGAAAGAGTTAATTCAGAAATCTGGGGTTCACTAGGTAGTCGCCAATTGTTGCGGCTGCAACAATTTCCCAAAATTCTAAATTTTTTTTAGGACCCTCCTCTACTTTATATTAGTTTGATTTTCTGCCTTATTTGGTCTATGGACTTTTGGAACATTTTACAGCGCATGGGTTTCTCTATCAATCGATCTGATGTTTTCCTTAATGCTTAAAATAATCCCATGCATAATCGAGCTTATCGTTGCCTTTTGAATACCTTTGAATCCATTATGAATCGGAGGTTGGTTTTTTTTGCATTTCCCGCCGTTGCGGAGGTTTTTGCAGTGTCTTTTTCCGCTGTTGCGGGTGGTTTTTGGTTCTACGTGGGAAGGTATGATTACTTCCTTCTCCATCGTTGCGGATGGATCATCGCTTTGGGCCTCCGCCATTGCAGACCAATTTGGGTTCTGTTTTTCTAATTTACGTGTTTCGGTTTTTCCCTTGGCTTTGCATCGAAGCCTTTTACCATCGGTCCCTCCGCCGTTATGGACGGTGTTTTGTTATGAATGTTCGCCATTGCGGAAGAGTTCGAGCTGTTGGACTTCCGATTCGAAAGTCCGTTAACGTCCGATTATTATTTTCACGCGCCTTACTCACCGTTGCGGACGGGTTGATGTTGTGGCTTTCCACTGTTGCGGAAGGTTTTGATTTCTCACCTTCCGATCCGGAATTGTTTCTCGTCCGATCTGTTAATTCTTCCCACGTGCGAGCCTTTTTATAAATAGGGAGAAGAGAGGTGGAGTATTGTATTGTTTGTTTGGCTTGCACTGTCGCCATTAAGCTGTCGTGATCAGCTCGCGCTGTCGACCCCCAGGAAGATCGTGGACCACCGTGCCGGTACTCGCATCCAGGTGGCATTTGAGGAAGCCCGACCGTTTTCTCCTTGTCAATTACGCGTCGCTGCTAGGTAGGCTCGTGGTTTCCCTACCTCGTTCTATTCAAGGTTTTTTTTGTTGTTTTGGCGATGTCCGTTGCGGTTGGGTGTGTTACTAGGATTGTGTCCCCTATCCCTGTTCTGCCTGCGTATGGAGTTTTTACCCATGGTTAGGTTTGCGGAAATCATTCTTTTCCCGCCCTGTGCTAGCACCCACATATTGAGGAGTCTCGTGTAGGTTGACTATTCGCGGTTGAGGGCATTTTTCTTTTAAACCCGCGTATTAATTATTTTGGACCTCGGCCTGTATTTGCCTATCCCGTGCATAGTGGATGGAGGCGCGGTGCAGGCGGCCATTATGCCGCCTGCACCTAGCTTCCCCTTGTATGATGGTGAGGTCTGGGGAGAGTTTTGTGGTGGGTTTGCTTGTGGTTTTTGATGGTTCCTCCTTTGGTCAAATTTTCCCATTTGCCCGGTATTTCGAAGCCCAACCTGTATTGCTCGCGCCGTCCCGCGCAGTCCATCGGGTCTCGGTTGTCTGAAACCCTAGGTGGTTAAAAGGGCTATGCCGTTGCCATAGTTCGCAAACTAAAAATAGCATGGATAATGGTTCTAGTTGAGGCGCCATTTACAGTAAAATGACAGTAGTACCTGTAACATATAGTCGAGTTAATGTAATTATCTTCCGCAAGCAGCATAAGTCATTGTCGATGTTATTCCTGCTAAAGCTATGTTGTCAAAATGTTTGATGTTGGAAAACATAGGCGGCTAGCATGATCTTGATCTATTCGACCCCCTTTCTTCGTTTGCTGTGCAATAGATCAAATTGATGAATGCTGCATCTTGCATCTGATGTACATGCATTTGCTTTATGAATTGTTTTCATGGGAGAAACGACACACTGCGAAATGATGTAGATTTAGTGCCGGCTCAAATATGATTGATAAAGTAGTATATTGCTCACTTTATTGCACAGGACTGAGTTTGCTTCATGCTAGGTATAGATAAGGTCATGGGTATTGCGCACTAGTTTCAAGAGTTCGGATAGTCAGGGCATTTTTGGGTTGTGCATGTATGCATTTGTTTCTCTCCTTGATCTCACATCAAACACATGAAAAGGACACTCTGCACATGGATGTAATTTATTGCAGTCTAGAAGATGGTTGATGGGATGTTTTAATATCATACAGAAACGTTTTGCATCATGCTAAGATATAGTCAAGAACACTAATAGTGTGCCTTTAGTCAGTCAAGTTATGCAAATTTATATCTTAGTTTCATCGACTAGTTGCTTCCATGGTATACATAGAAAAAATAAAGTGTTGCACTCTGTCATGTAAATGTATGCACCTTGAATGCCTAAATGTTACAATGTTATATATGGCAGGAAGAAGTCGAGTCCACCATGTCCAAAAGGCAAAAGAAGAAGGCCCCAGTGGTGGAAGAAGTGCCAGAAGCAGAAGCTGAAACAAAGACTGAATACATATATGAAGACACTCAATGTGTTTCTGGTGTTGAACCCAAGTATAAATGGGGTGAAATACATAGATTGATTTCCCGCAGGGAGGTTCCCGACATGGGTCTCGAAGAAGAGCCCATTTATGCTAACATAGAGAAATCCTCCATCATGAAGGTTGCTACCAGACCAGAGCTGTTCCCATGCTCTGAGGTAATTGGATGGATTCTGTCCCATGCAAACACAAGCACAATGATCATAGGAAATGTTGAAGGCCAAGGCTATGCTACATTTAGCCCAGGATATGTGGCGTTGGCTTATCACCTGCCAGAACCTCAAATCTTTCTATCTGATGATTGGCTGGATAACATCAGAATGGACCTGGTGGAAACTCTTAAGAAAATGCTCTTGCAGGGAAATCTTTATCGATACAGAGCAACCGGTGAGTATGATACAATGAGCTTGAGGACTCCTTACAGATTTATAGCTCTGATGCTTAATAGGATCTTTGGGAGAGCTCATGGCAGACTCTTCAAATTTGAGTGTGTACCCATTATGTTTCATGTGGCAACCCAAGGAACAGTCTTCAATTGGGCCAGCCTTGTATCAAGCAGTCTTTCCTCTTGCTTGGCCGCAACCTTGGGAGGGGAAGCTCAAAAAAGGTCTGAGTTTTACATGAGTTCAATATTGATAGATTGCATATTGTCCAACCAGCCCTTCCCCGGTCTCAAGTGCATCTGGGACAGGGAAAGAATGCCTGTGTATGCAGCTTATATACCATTGTGGGCTCACCAGTACCACAGTCATTACAGACAGGTCTGTGAGCACTTCATTATGCCACTCTACACGCTCATTTTTTGGAAGGAATGTGACTGTATGTCAGAAGGTGCCATGCAGGTAATAGAAGAACATGCAGACTATTTCTTGACTGACAATGGCATGTATTTCAGAATGTTTGGAGGATCGAAGACACCTTTACTGCTGCCCAAATATGCAACGGATCATATAGTCCATAAAGAGGCAGTCAGGTAGGTGTTCATTGACGGAATAGGTAGTTTCTTGTTCCAACACAAGAAGACTGCATACCCTCCTTTACCATTCAAGCTAGGTAGCTACAAATTCACCAGGGTGAAACAAGCTGCCGAATTCATAGAGGAACTAGGGAAGTTCCATTTTGGTGAGATGCCTTTCCGACGAAATGATACTCTTGGTAAAATAGCTGAGCACTGTAAAGAGCATAAGGTATTTTTTGAATATACCCATCATTTCGATAAGGAAGAATCTGTCTTCCGAAACGCCCCCAACATGACGGCACTAAACAAAATATTTAAGAAGAAAATCACTACCATAGGCGGGAAAGGTGATGAGCAGAAAAGGGCTAAAGAAGGGGCTAAAAGGAGAAAGGAAGAAGCTCAAAGGTTGGAAAAGGAAGCTGCAGAATGGCTGCAGATGGGAGAAGAAGAAAAAAGAAGAGCTACCCAAGAAGCAGCCGAGAAAGCAAAAGAGGCAGCCAAAGAAGTAGAAGAAGCAGCTAGACAAGCAGCTGAAGAGGCAAAGAGAAAGCTAGATGAAGAACTCCAAAAGCAGGAGGCTGAAAGAATAAAGTTAACACAACAGTCTATTTCTGAAACACCAACAGGGCAGACCCAGGAGGAGGAAAACCCCGAGGTGCATACCTTGCAAATACCTGCTGCCAGCACCCCTGTGGCCCCTATGCTCCAGCTAGTGCCTTTCATCCAGAAAAAGGGAGAAGAAGTCCCTGACTTCAATACTGTCTATTATGATAAGGCCACGAAGAGAATAATGAGGAGGATAGAAAGGAAGATTGAAGCAGAAGATCTATCTGGAAAAATGGTAACAAATACAGCCGTCATGTTAGGAACAAACCTCGATCCTATGTTCACGCTAAGAGCCAGGGATGCAATGATCGATGCCTCAGCAGATAACATAAACAAGGTGATGACTGAATTGAGGTCATCTAAGAAATCCTCGGCTCAGCTGAAGGATACCTTGAGGAAAGAAAGAGAGGAAGGAAATAGATTAAAACGGAAATTTGAAGACTTACAGAAGGAAATGAAGACTGCTGAAGCTGAATTGCAGATTCTACATGAAGAAAGGCAGTCTCAAGAGACTACACAAGAATGCCTTGAGCAAGTGCAAGCAGAAAATCAAGAGCTGAAGAAGGAAAAGGATCAGTTGCTGAGAAAGGTGGAAGAACTAGAAGAACAACAGAAGATCCTCTTGCAGGCCAATGATTCGCACACCCAAGAACTGAGAAAGGAACATCAGGAGCAGCTAAATTCTCTGACTACTGATCTGGAGGAAGCTAAGGAACAAAAAGTAAATCTCCAGCCTTTCAAGGAACATATCCTGGCTCAGAAGGCTAACATGCTACAACTGCAGACTGCTTTGGAAGAAGAAAGGTGCAAAGTCCTTCAGATTGACAGCCGATTAGAGGAGATCATGGAAACTTCCTCCTACTTCGTAGATAGGTCCCTGGATGTCCTTGAGGTCTTGAATGCCATAATGGAAAGACTGGAAAACAATGCAGAGGTTCCAGTAGAGCTACCAGCCAAAGACCAGCAAGCCCTCAAAAGAGATCACGACCTAGTAGAGTTCGCTGTCAGCACTACTGAAGATTTCAAGAAGGCTGTCAAAAGGGCACAGGGAGCATGCTCAGAATATTTCAGAAGGCTCCTCAATACATACAACCGGTGTCAGACAGAATCTAACCATAGGCTTTATGAGTTCCCAGACCATAAAACTTTTATAGAACTCTTGCAGAGTAGATACCAAGATGCAGAGGCCAGAACGCAACAGATTAGAGCCATTGATGACCTAGTGCTGAAGAATGAAGTAGGCCACGCAGCCGTTAGCATGCAAGTTCTAGAATATCAACTCCATTTGAGCCCAGCAAGGATTGAGGCCATCAGGAACCAAGTTGAAAAGTTTGAAATCAACATTCAGTTCCTGGAGCCATGCGCATTTGAAGGCATTGTTGCTGAAGCAGCAGCGTGGAAGAAGTTCTTAGATAGCTAGGCGGGGCCCTCCTCATAAAGGACCGGTCAACTTTGTAATAATTAAATAATTTGTAAAAGCTTTTAGAAAAGTGAAGCATTGGGGAAACAAAAGGTTGGGAAGCCCAAAGGTCACTTTGGGTAGCCCAACCATTTTACCTTTTTGTATAAAATTAGGAAGTGTAGAAAGAAGAGGGACTTTTTTCCCCAGTTAGACTGGAGAGGTTATTGTAAGAAGAACTACTTCTCTTTGCAATAAAATATTTGGTTTTCCTGTTGAAGAAAGATCGGTGGGATTTCAAATGTTATGCCATGGACAATTGAAAGATGAACTATTTTGTTTTTCAATATGATGTCCATGAATCGTGAGATCGTTCTAACTCCATGACCTATGTCCTTGTATGAATGACTTCTAATTTATTTTGATGAAATGACCACCATGAGTAATGTATGTTGTTCATACAACAATTAGCTATCTAGTTGATGAAATACCTTCAATTGTTCATGTTTGTAATAAGGAATATTAGCTATCTGTAATTGCTTTTTATTATGCATGCACATACACATTACTCATACATAAATTACATTCTTTCTCCCCGGGGATAGGTGGTTAGATAGATAGATAGTTATTTCAGTTCATTTTAGCATGTGTGATTTATATGTTGGTGAGCTTAAGACGAGAGGTAAGAACCTGTGCATCACATTGTGACTGCTCCCTGCATCCTTCACCACCCTGCATTTAGTAAAACACTTTCATTTCACTTTTAAGTCAAAAATACAAAAACTCGGTGGACCGGGCCGCAACCGGTAAAACCCTTGTTTTGTTACCTTGACCTACGGTAGCCGGACCGCAAACTGGACGGATTCCCTATTCCAAACAGTCAATGGGCTAGTTGGGAACGTTGATTGGGGAGAATCCCTTACTGTTGCCGCCTACGAATTTCCAGGCCTCAACAGATCCTTTCAGAGAAAGCCTTAAAAGATTTTATAGAAGATAAATTATTTCTAGGATGGATTGGTTTTTTTTAAGAGCATGACATGATGACAACAAATCTGGAATTAATGTTAAGATTATTTCATCAAGGGTCTCAAGTCATAAGCCAATAATCCTTTTGATCTAGCAGGTTCCAAAAGTTTGGCCCTCTTCCATTCATGTTTAGTCCGATATGGTTTCTAGACTCCTCAGACCTAGAATTAATGAAACAAGAATGGAAGAAAAAATATAAATGGGTTTCCCAACTATATATGGGTAAAGGATTTAAAGGAATGGGAAAAGCTTTCATACACAGATGGCTTACAGGGATTTAAAGGTAGTTGGATGAACTATAGTAAAATATGGAGGAAGAAGAGTGGGAGCTTTGCTACACATTGCATAGGGTAAATCATTTGGAGGAAGAGATGTGGTGGATTAGATCTAAATCTTTTATTGCTTTAAGGAGGTGATAAAAACGCTCATTTCATACACGAACCAAAGGCTGGAGAAAAAATTAAAACTCGCTATTAATCACAAGGGGATGGAAATGTCATAAAAGATAATAGCAATAAAAAAAAAAGCATCTAAGAAGAGCTTTGAATGATTATATACAAAAGAAGAGTAAATAGAACAAAACTCTTTGAATGATTATATACAAAAGAAGGCTAAATAGAACAAAACTCTCTATACTAGGACATATTATTGCTCTACTTAGCAGGGAAGATAATGAGGCCCTTAACAAAGAGATAGAGGAGAAGGAGATTATTGAAGCCATTTGTCGGCTACCACTAAGATGCCGATTTCAAACATTTACAAAAATGTTCATTTTTTTTAATTCACTTAAATATTGTTTTTGTTTCTATGTTCAAATAACTTAGTTGTTAATTGGGAATAGTTGGGAGGAGCATTATTGCTTAGCTAGGTTAAATTCTTGCCACTTTTTTAGATTACAAACTTTACAAATCAGTTCACATTTTTTCATTATCATATTAGAGCATATTATCATTTTATCATTTGATATCCCTCACATTGTCATGTATTAAAACGATTGGTATTTCTTTTAAATATAAAATTGATGACTTTGTATGAAAAACAGAATAAAAACATGACATCAAAAAGCAACACTTTAATTTAAAAAAAATAAACAAATCCTTCTCACAAATTAACCAGTGTCACATTTGCTTGGTATTCCAATAACGAAATAAATCAATGATCATTCAATACAAGCATGTTTAAGGATTACTATGTACTCGGGTGCATAAGCTCACACCGATGAAAAAATGGCTTTAAAAAAACCATAAATTCAGTAGAATTTGAAAGACATCACAAGTAAATAAGAAGTTGAATTGAAATGATAGATAGGAAAGGTGGCCTACGAAGCTGATTTAATGGACCTTTCTTTAGGGCATGGGTTTCAGGAGAGTCGAATCCGGATGAGTTTGCAGATAACAACTAGGAAGCCATGTCCATAAGCCTGTCTTTAAATTGTAAACCAACACCTTTATTGCTTGTCCAGAGGAGATATCTATTGGTAAGAAGCACACATGATCCACTACTCCTTTGCACTCAAACCATTCTGCAGACTCAAACCGTTCTGCAGATGAGGGAGCTGAAATCCTCTTAAATTCATCGAACACAGTTGAGGGCATTCTTACAATTTCTTTCCATTTCCACGACCAAGAGTATGAGCTGTTTGAGTTCAAGGGGCAATGATTATTCTGAAACTCTCATATAGCTATCACTTCCTTCGATCTCCGATAACTCTCCTGCTGTTCAACTTGGAAGTTTGCAGATCTGTTTGCGACAATTAGTAAATGTGAGCCGCAAGTGACCAGCTTAGGCCAATACCGTTGATTACATAGTTCTTTCGGGAAGGGTGCAATACGCCCTGGAATAGGCTGCATGGGCGTTCCTGCAACTGAATCAGTTCCAGTTCCTGCTGCATGGATATTATTGCAGGTAAAGCCCACAATGGCCATCCGCAACTCACGATGGTGTAACCCCACACAGTAAAACGAACAGTCGCAAGAGACCATCCCCCACCATAAAACATCCCATGTTGAAATATGCTCAACGAATCCCACCATCTTCCACCTCCCTTCAGATCGATCGTGCATTTCCAAAACCAACTTCATACTGTCCTCCCACCGGCACCACCCTAACGCCACCACTTTGTGGGTTTCACTAAGTACTGACTTGTCATTTGCTATTGGACATAATAATACATTTGTGAGTAACGGTCGTTATCTTTGACATTGGGGAAAGTTGGAAGAATGTTTTTGTATAAGGATTGCAAACCCTAGCTACAATACCTGTATCATTGGATCCGTCACCGTCACCGGAGAAATACACGTCTGCCAACACGACGCCTGGAACGGATCCTCTCCAAATGAGTTGAGCAGTTCCAGCTTGCTTCTCCAGGAAAGAAAAGGAGAAGTAGGTATGCCATTTCCGTGTGTAGAAGCAAAATGCCATGCAAGGCGTACTGGGGTTATCATCGCTGAGCACCAGCCATGGCTGCTGGTTGATAGGCGCATGTGCCCATATATGATTTATGAAATTGTTGGAGGAAAGAAGAGCATTCCATTCGTTACATATATAGCGATATCTATGCATGTCTTCCATTGGCAGGAAACTCAATATCTCTGTTATCAAATGGTCTGGCAAGTCATTCCAGTGATCAGCGAGAACAGAGCGTTCGGCCTTATCTGACACCTCCATTTTTGTTTCCCTGTAACTCTTTGTTTCCATTTTCAGAGAGAATAAACGATGTTGAAGAGATGTAGGTAGCTCAATTCAATGACAAATGGATAATAAATTTAAGTCTTGGCTCAATTCAACAACGAAATGATAATAAATATCTGTCCGCATAACTATTCCAAAAACATATTAAAAGCCGACTTCACATTTGTTTTGTTTTTTTTTTAATTTTTTTAAACTAATGATCGTCCAATCCCCAAGTAGTATACACTTGTGACACTTGTGACACAGTCTAGTCAGAATGGGTTAATGAGGGTTAATGAGTAACCTAATTGTCCCTTAACTTTACAAAGATTATTTGCCTCAAAGAGATAACACATATTCTTGACCATTCATAATGGGTTAATGAGTATCCGCATTGTCACTTAACTTTACAAAGATTATTTGCCTTAAAGAGATAAAACATATTCTTAACCATTCAGCTGGATGGAATGGTACCTAAGATAACTCTATTTTTATTAAAATGAAATTGTCACACAACTTTACGAAGATTATTTGCCTCTAGAAAAGGCAAAAATTACTTCCTTAACCCATCACTCCTCACCTTGACTTCAAAAATTATATTTTTCTTTAAAGTCATTATCCCTTAATAACTTGAATTAAGAAATTACATTTATAGAGTTATTGAGTTATTAACCCTTAAGAAGTTATATTTTTAGTTTTATCCTATTTTTTTGGATTTGAATTTAAGGCATTTTTTAAAGAGGAAACACCCGTTT
>LPNX010537751.1:88160-154952 GCA_001517045.1 Pseudotsuga menziesii | reverse complement strand
GGTTAATAGTTGAGAGGGGGTGGGTAAGGGTCAAGGGCCTAAGAGGATGTTGTAAGTTCAAGTGGGGAGAGATGAAGGGAATGGGGACATGATGGGTTATAGGGGTAAAGGGGTGTGGGGATTGAGAGAAATGTTAGGAGAATAAGAAGTGTTGAAGACATATAGGGTCAGAAGTAGTATCTGAGACTTGAGTGATAGAGGGGGGTAATGTGGAGGGGAGAAAGTGGAACGTAGATATGGAGGATTAGAGGAGGAATAGGGTGCTTCGGAGGAGATAGGCAGGAGGAGGGGGAAATTAAAGAGAGGGAATGAGATGGGGTGAAAGAGAGAATATGGGCCATAATGAGGTAGGGGGTTGACGAGAAGGGATAAGTTGAAAAATTAGAGGAAGGGAGTATAATAGAGAGAGAGAGAGAGATTGTGATGTAAAGAGATTATGAGAGAGAATAAGATAGAGAGGTAAGAGTGGGAAGATAGATAAATGAAGGTAGAGAGAGGAAGCAATCTAGAGAGAGAGATGTGGAGAAAGTGAGAGAGAGAGGGGGGGGGGCATATTGTGGGAGAAAGAGTGAGAGGGAAATGGCTTTATTTAAGGGGTGTGTGTTTGAGAGAGAGAGAGGATGGAGGTAAGGGGATGAGAGAGAGAGAGAGAGAGGATGGAGATAAGGGGATGAGAGAGAGAGAGAGATGATGGAGGTAAGGGGATAAGAAAGTGAGAAGATGGAGGTAAGGGGATGAGAGAGAGAGAGAGAGAGAGAGAGAGAGAGAGAAAGTATGGAGGTAAGGGGATGAGAGAGAGAGAGAGAGAGAGAGAAAGTATGGAGGTAAGGGGATGAGAGAGTGAGAGGATGGAGGTAAGGGGATGAGAGAGAGAGAGAGAATGAAAGTAAGGGGATGAGAGAGAGAGAGATAGAATACAAGGGGGAGGGAGATAGAGTGAGGGATGGAGACAGATAATGGGGAGGGACATGGATATAGGAGTGAGAGATAGATGGGGGTAGAACAAGAGAAAGGGATAGGAAGGGAGGGAAATAAGGTATAGGTGGGAGACTCATATATTCTAAACATTACCCTTGCACTTACGCATATATTCATAACTTTAAACTATGCACTTACTCACATATTCTAAACATTACCCTTGCATGTACTTCCCTCTAATTGCTTGGCTATCTTAATTTTATGGATTATAAATAAGAAAGGAAAATAGATATAAAAGTATTTCATGATAATGTGCTTTGTGTAAAGCTTTCAATTTAGAAAAAATATTTCTTAGCAAATATGCATAGAGAAAATGCAATAATCAAATATGTATGGAACAAATATATATGGAACAAATATGTATGGAAGTGCAAGATTAATATTCCTTCAATAAAATAAATATGAATGTGAGATATTTGAAAGATATTGTATACATATTCCATCAATATTTTAAAGATTTATTTCCCCTATAAACAGATCCAAAACATTAATAATAATAATAATAATAATAATACAACTATTTAACTACTAGTGATTTAATTGGTAAAGTTTACAAAGGTGTACATACCCTACACCCTACAGATTAAACCTATAACCTTTTAAGAGGAAACACATGTTCTTAAATGTTAGCCTCACTCAAGCATTGCAATGTATCTAAAAACATCTTATATCCATTGTTCCAACTTATTATCCCTTTGCTCAAACTGTCTAAACCATTTTCTCCTCTGTTTATTGGCTATGTAGATTCTTTGGGACAAACATATATTGATCTAGTTGCAATGTTTAGTTGTTTGTTTTGTAGCATAAAACATGGCTTTCCTTAATCTTAATGTCGCTCACACTCATGTTGAATATAAACATTCAATCAATAAGTAACATATTCTCAATTATTTAACAATTTCCTTCATTTCTTTAAAATTCATTTATATTGTTTAAAATAACACAGTGTTTTAAACATTATTTATCTATCACAATTACATATTCATCAAACTGATAAAAATAATTCCTTGACATATTCAAGGAGCGATAAAAATAATCCCTAAACAATAATTTCAAAATGTTTATAAATATTTATCAACCAATTTTATTATTTTACTTTTGATCAAAGATAGGTAAAAAATGTAAAGTTGTTTAGGTTTGTTTGTTTAGAAGTGAAAACTATGAAGTTGTTCAGGTTTCTTTGTTTTGAAGTGAAAACTATAAAGTTGTTCAGGTTTGTTTACTCAAAGGTTAAAAATATAAAATGAGCACATAAGTGAATTCCTTTATTCTCTATTCAATGTTGCATCCTACATTTTCATTCACATTCATGCTTACAATTGGTAATCAATTTTAATGATTCTTCCGTGCCATTTCCTTTTGGTAAATACCTCATCACAATGAAAATGCTTATGGGTTAAGATTCATCATCGTCGTTATGACCACCAAGTCTTTTACTTCAAGAAAGAAAGACACATGTGCGAATCAATTAGGTGAGAATCATCACATTCCTTGCAAAAATTAATGGCTTTCTTCATTGTCACCAATTTCAAGAAAATTACATTGAAAGTATAGGAGTTGTTTAAAGAGGAGACTTTTTAACCTCTCTAGCTGGTTTTTATCAGTTTTTTGTCATGAATTTTTAAGGAATTTTCAAAACTTTCAAAAACATTGCTAAAAATTAAAGAGTGTGGGTGTTTGGGGGTTTTCTTTCACTTGATTTCATTTCTGAGATTAAAATCGTCCAACAAACAACAAAAATTATAGATTTTGTAGATTAAATTCACCATATTCCAACAAAAAATCAACCCCCTAGTTAGACAGCTCGGAAACTATATAAATTTATGTTATCAATGAGCTAGTAATTTATGTAATACTCGAGATCCAAATACCCTAGCATCCCTTAAGTGGATGTGGATATGTGAAACAAGTTTGTTTTTGATACATGGGATAACCCAAAATCTAAAATCTTGGCCGTATTCAATTTAATGTCAAGTAAATGTTTGCTTATGACACCATAATGAAAAGTCAAGATTCATCATGATCATTTACGGTGACCACGAAATCATCTTCTAGAAAAAAGGAGATTCATCATGATCATTGGCGATGACCACCAAATCATCTTATTGAAAAAAGAAGAATGCAGAAGTGTGACTCATTTTTTTTTCCAGATGGAAATATCCACAAGAAACCCAGCAATACTTCCTTACATTCATGGATGGTAAAGGTGGTAAACCATCAGCCATCCTAGTAGAAGGCCTAACCCCAGAGGACTCAAGGCTCGAACCCGTGACCTCCCCCCGACTCGAGAGAGTGTACGCACGTCTTACCAATTGAGCTAACCCTTGGGGCTAAAGTGTGACTCATTTATATAGACATTCTACACATAGATGTTTTCTCCAATGATTTTATAGTTATCCATGGTGTTCCTCATCATCTACCTCATTTGCTTGCTATTGCTACTTCTATGTTTGCCTCACTTTCTCCAACCTCTCTTCCACAATTCTAACTACCTGCCTCATCCATGCTATCTTGGTAATCTAATATCAATTTACAATTTTTCAAATATTTCTTAAATACATTAACATAATATAATATTATGGCATGGGAAATGATAAATGAGTAGGAAATTGTAATTGATCTAAGTATTTTAATAGGAAATATGGATTGATAGAACGCAGTTTTTTTCTTTGATATTTTGACTTTTTCATCTATTATGTGTTTATGTGTTTTTTTTAAGGATATGTGCATCTTACATGATGCCTTAAAGTTTTTTTTAGAACTCATACACAATCTTACATGGTTGTTAGAAAAAATCTTTAAACCTTTGTAAAAATAATGGCTTAATTCAAATATAAATAGAATAAGATTGTTTTGTTTTGTTTTTTTATGTAAAATACTATGATATTCGTTATGCCAATCAACTTTTGTTGGCTTGAGGATATTATAACTAATTTGTAATATTGGTTATTTGTTCTAATTATAATGGTTGGGTGAGTGCACGCTAATGAGGGCCACTTTTAGCGCGTTAGATGTAATAGAAAACTGAAAAATCACGCATCTCTCAACTTACTTGGAATTTTTTAGATACTTAAACAAAATATATTGCTTTGAGTAAAAATTATGAAATGTAGGAAATTGAATCACGTTTCCGAATATATAAGTTTTATGTATTGAAAATTTTCATAACTATGTTAAGTTTCGTTGTTTTTAATAGTCACTTGTTTATTTTTCAGGCAAATGATAAGGTATATGTTTTTGTTGGTGCATTCTTCGAGGGCCTAAATTATGGTTTTGTGCTACACAAATTTGTAGATATGTAGAGAACATATAGCACTAGTGCAATGCTATTTTTCGAAAATAAAATAAGTAATGTTTATTTTTTTTATTTATCTAAGTGATCATTCCTAAAAAATGATATGTCTTTTGTGGGTGCAGTGTTTAAAGATATTTATGCAATAATCATGAAATGGGTTTTTTTATACATGTAGAGGTCAGTGTCTTCTAGTGCACCATATAATTTTTTTTAAATGATCAAGAGTTGAAAAGGTTATGGAAAAAACACTCACAATGTGTTTTTTGAGATGAGGAGTTAGGACACAATATAAATTGAAAAAAAGAAGAAAAATATAATATTTTGAAAGAAAAATTACATAATTAGAATGTGTAGAAAAATGCTATTTATGTTTAATATTTCATCAAAAATGATTATGTGTAGCATACTATAACGAGTGGGTAAACACAAGCTTCTTCAGAAATTGGAAGAAATGCCCTATTAGCTATGGTTTATCATATACCATAGCACAAGTTTGGTATTACCGAAGCAAAGTCCAAACCATACACATTGGACTATTGGAGACATGCGATCAAGTGAATTGGCATGGTTTGGGTGTTACAAAATGAGAGTGTGTTATATTTAAATTCAAATTACATTTCCCTCCTTTATAGAATTGGAAAAATGTGCATGTTATAGAACTACAAAATGGGTATGTGTTATGTAGTTCTATGATACGTGCGCATTATGCAAGACATCAAATGTATGGTTAATAGTTGAGAGGGGGTGTGGAATGATCAAGGCTCTAAGGGGATGTTGGAAACTCAAGTGGGGACGGTTAATAGTTGAGAGGGGGCGGGGAAGGGTTAAGGGCCAAGGATGATGTTATATGTTCAAGTGGGGATGGTTAATAGTTGAGAGGGGTTAAGGAAGGGTCAAGGGCCTAGGAGGATGTTGTAAGTTCAAGTGGGGATGGTTAATAGTTAAGAGGGGGTGGGGAAGGATAAATGGCATAGGAGGATGTTTTAAGTTCAATTGGGGATGGTTAATAGTTAAGGAGGGGAGGGGAAGGGTCAAGGGCCTAGGATGATGTTGTAAGTTCAAGTGGGCATGTAATAGTTGAGAGGGGGTGGGGAAGGATAAATGGCCTAGGAGGATGTTCTAAGTTCAATTGGGGATGGTTAATAGTTAAGGGGGGGGTAGGGAAGGGTCAAGGGCCTAGGAGAATGTTGTAAGTTCAAGTGGGCATGGTTAATAGTTGAGATGGGGTGGGTAAGGGTCAAGGGCCTAAGAGGATGTTGTAAGTTCAAGTGGGGAGAGATGAAGGGAATGGGGACATGATGGGTTATAGGGGTGAACGGGTGTGGGGATTCAGTGAATTTTTAGGAGAATAAGAAGTGTTGAATACATATAGGGTTAGAAGCAATATGTGAGACTTGAGCGATAGAGGGTGGTAATGTGGAGGGGGGTAAGTGGAGGATGGCTTGATGAGAGAGAGTATTGGTGAATGGAAACGTGGATATGGAGGATTAGAAGAGGAATAGGGTTCATTGGAGGAGATAGGCAGGAGGAGGGGGGAATTAAAGAGAGGGAATGAGATGGGGTGAAAGAGAGAATATGGGTCATAATGAGGTAGGGGGTTGAGGAGAAGGGATACGTTGAAAACTTAGAAGAAGGGAGTATAATAGAGAGAGAGAGAGAGAGATTGTGAGAGAGAATAAGATAGAGAGGTAAGAGTGGGAACATAGATAAATGAAGGTAGAGAGAGGAAGCAATCTAGAGAGAGAGATGTGGAGAAAGTGAGAGAGGGGGGGGTGTTGTGGGAGAAAGAGTGAGAGGGAAATGGCTATATCTAAGGGGTGTGTGTGTGAGAGAGAGAGAGGATGGAGGTAAGGGATGAGAGAGAGAGAGGATGGAGGTCAGGGAATGAGAGAGAGAGAGAGAGAGGATGGAGATAAGGGGACGAGAGAGAGAGAGAGAGGATGAGGTAAGGGGATAAGAGAGTGAGAAGATGGAGGTAAGGGGATGAGAGAGAGAGAGAGAGAGATAGTATGGAGGTAAGGGGCTGAGAGAGTGAGAGGATGGAGGTAAGGGGATGATAGAGAGAGAGAGAATGAAAGTAAGGGGATGAGAGAGAGAGAGAGATAGAATACAAGGGGGAGGGAGATAGAGTGAGGGATGGAGACAGATAATGGGGGGGGACATGGATATAGGAGTGAGAGATAGATGGGGTTAGAACACGAGAAAGGGATAGGAAGGGAGGGAAATAAGGTATAGGTGGGAGACTTGTAAGGAGTAGGGGTGGTAGAGAGAGAGAGAGTGGGGGGTAGGGACATGAAGTGAGGGAGGGAGAGATAAATATGGAGAGATGGGGATAGGTTGAGGGAAATATAATGGGAGTGAGGAATAAAAGGTGAGAGAGAGAGTGAGAGAGAGGTAGAGAGAGAAAGAAGNGGGAGAGATAAATATGGAGAGATGGGGATAGGTTGAGGGAAATATAATGGGAGTGAGAAATAAAAGGTGAGAAAGAGAGGAGGAGAGAGAGAGAGAGTGAGAGAGAGGTAGAGAGAGAAAGAAGGATGAGGGATGGGGGGGGGAATGTGGAGATAGAAATTGATGGAGGGGATGTTTTTGATAGGAATGAAAGGACGTAATGTGTGTGTGTGTGAGAGAGAGAGAGAGAGAGAGAGACAGAGAGAGAGAGTAGAGTGGGTGAGTGATAAAGAATGTGGGAGGTTGTGTGTGTGTGAGAGAGAGAGAGAGAGAGGGAGGAAGGGAAGGTGGGATCAGTGTGGTTGGAGGGATGAAGAGGGAGCGAGGGAGAGAAAGTGAGTTAAATAGAAGGGTAGGGAGGAAAGGAGAAAGGAATGGAGGGATAATGAGTAAAGGAGGGGGAGGGAGAGAGTGATGGAGGTAGGGATAATGAGGGATGTAAAGAGAAGGTTGATAAGGATAAATTTCAATTTGTGGAAGGATGGGGGAGAGGGAGAGATGGAAGGAAAGAGGGGGGAGTGAGTGAGGGAGGGAGGGATAGAAGGTGTGTGTGTGTGTGTAAGAGAGAGACAGCGGGGGGTGGAATAGACACAAAGAGAGAGAAGGGGGAGGGACACACATGTATAGGGAAATCTAGAGAGAGAGAGAGAGAGAGAGAGAGAGAGAGAGAGATGTGGTGTCAAAGAAAAAAGGTGGAGGGGTGAGAGATGGATAGAGAGGGAGGCTGTGAGAGAGAGATAAACATGGAGAAGCAGGGTGAGAGATATACTAAAGATGATATGGGAGAGAGAGGGAGGTAGAGGTGTTGAGGGCTAGATTTGGATAGATTGAGGAAACAAGATAGGGGGGGGATACAAGTTGAGAGAGAGAGGGTAGGGGAGAGGGATAAAGGCACAGAGGGCTAGTGATTAAGGGATAAGGGAGGGAGAGAGTGATAGAGGGGGGAATATTGAGGGAGGTAAATATAAGGTGGAGAGACAGAGGGAGTTTGTGTGAGAGAGGGGGGGCACGCACACACACACACACACACACACATAGAGAGAGAGAGAGAGATTATGTGGGAGAGAGGGTGCTACATGTGAGGGATAGAGAAAGGGGTACAGGTGAGCGAAAGAGAGAGAGGGGGAGGGTTGAATGACAAAGAGAGAGGGGTGAGGGAGAACGATTAATAGAGAGTGATGGAGGGAGGAATAGTGAGGGAGGTATAAAAAATGTAGAGAGAGATGAGAAAGGGAGAGTGAGGGAGGGCCACACACACAGAGAGAGATAGAGAGAGAGAGGGAGGTTGTGTGTGTGTGTGAGAGAGAGAGAGAGAGAGAGAGAGAGAGGGGGAGGGGAAAGTGATAAAAAGAGAAGGGGGAGGGATGAGTGATGGAGGGAGGGATTGTGAGGGAGGTATAAAGAAGGTGGAGAGAGTTTATGAGAGATTGGGAGTGAGGGAGGGAAATATACACACATATAGAGAGAGGGGGGGAGGGGCACACACACACACATACATAGAGAGAGAGAGAGAGAGAGAGAGAGAGAGAGAGAGAGAGAGAGAGAGAGGGAGGGGTGAGAGACAGAGAAAGAGGGGGGAGGGGTAAGAGATAGAGACATAATGATGGAGGGAGGGATACTGAGGGAGTTATAAAGAAGGTGGATAGAGGTTATGAGAGAGAGGGAGTGAGGGATGGACACACACACACACATAAATAAATATAGAGGGGGCGGAGGGACACACACACACACACAGACACATAGAGAGAGGGGGGGGGTGATACAAAGGTAAACTAGATTCTACAAAAAAAAAAAGCCTTTTTCAACATGAGGCTCAAGGTTGTGGAAATAATACACCCATTAAGAGCTCAACATGTCACTTGTAGAAATTGAACCTAGGCGGGGAGGGTAATTCTCATTCTCCCAAATATTAGGATAGACCCAAATGATGTAAATTATGTACATTTATCTTAAGTTGGAATTTATTTAAAATTGAGAGGTATAAAAAAATGAGATGCAAAACTTTTAGTACTTAAAAGATCCCAAGTTGTGTGTGTGTGTGTGTGTTTAAAGAGATATATTAAGGTAGGGGTTTGGAAAGGGATCATGCAAGAGACAATGAAAATGACAATGCCAATGGCCATGGAGATGGAGAGGAAGAACCACTACAAAAATTTCATCAATGTCAATTCCATGAGTGGAAATGGCATTTTGATTCTTGATTTTGGCTCTTAATATTCCAATTTAATTACTTGTTGAATATGGCATATGTAAAGCTTCAACGAATTTCTTGGTCTTATGATTTCATGGAGGCATGGGGTAAAGGTATACCCTCCTCCTCAAGGATTTGTTTCTTAAAATACATGACCACCATCATACCATTGCTAGTTTCTTCAACCCATTCACTTAGTGCTTCTATTTTTGAGAAATAAAGTTACAATGTTGAAAGTATTAGAACATGAATTATTTGATCTAATCTAATACTAGGAATATAATGTGGAAATATATTGATTTAATCAATTATGTCCTTGTATCCTTATTTTGTATCAATGTATTTATGATATTTGGGAAACAAACTAAAAAGTTTATATATGCTCAAAAGTTTTCTTTGTTGTTCAATTTTTAAACATTTCTATCTATGAGAAAGTTTTAGAGAAGGGGGCTAGTTTTGGGGTAGAAAATTAGTCCATTATTCCCAAAACTCAACAATACTACGATGAATTTCACTAGATGCTAGTTTGAGTTTTCCTCCAAACGGTTTTTTCCCAAAGAAAAAAATATACTCTCTATGCCAATGTAGAACAAAAAATACATTATTTAGGTGCTCAAGGAGTTATACCAATGACAAGGAGTCTAGTACTATCCACAATCATCCAAAATATTATAAAAAAAAGGAAAATCCCTTTTAACGAGGTTCATTAGTCTTCATATGTACTTATTATGATAACTTACATAAAGAAGTATATGTCACTATAATATTTGCTGGGGACCTTAAATAACCCACAAAAAAATGTAAATAATCCTTTTAAAATTTCTAGGTAGATAGAATATTGATAGAGAATTGTCCTTTCAACATTTCTTCAATGACAACCTTCCCCATAGGGAAACACAATGCTAGTTTCAACTCACTTTCCAAACTTTCCAATACACTTGTGGCCCATTTAAAAAAATTTGAAACTTTTGGGAATTCCATGAGCTAATTTATTGAAATAGATCAAGTCAAACTTGGCCTCTTGACATATCATTGAATCTTTGTTCAACTTGAAATTGGTCAAGGTTTACCATACAAGATAATCCTATAATTAGAAAAATTTGAATGGACTCAATTTTTATATAATGAAAATACACGTTTCCAATAAAAAAATGTTACAAAATAGGATATCTTTGGGACTCCCACCCTCAATTGTGAGCTTACCCAAAATGGAAAAAGAGAACCAAATCAAAACCAAAGGGTTTTTACTCTCCAAAACAATAGTATTTAGATTATGTAGATGAGCAACATACATAAAATAAATAAGCAACATCTTTAGAGGAGGATATCAAAGCTTATTGAGAATATTTGATTGAGGAATCAACTCTCCTCCTATACGATAGAAAACAAGACAAGTCTATAGTGGTACCACCCATGATGATTATAGATGTAAATTAAACCCCACCAAATGAAGTGACCACTAACAAGTATTTGGAAATCCATTTGAATTGTAGAAATCAAGATTTTCCTCTAGAGAGTTCCTCTAGAACCTTCTTCTAGGAAGGGAATATGTCTGGACATGAATTGAGATTAAAAGAAAGAAGAGTTAAAAAAAGTAGAAATGAAGGTGACTAATCCTTATTGAGGGTAATTCCTCCTTAGTTCCCCATCTTTCTTTGTTCTTTGATTTTTTAAACATTTGTTAATAATCCATAAGATGATGTATAAGCATAATTGTGTAGTCCTAATACTATTTCCTACTAGAACTTTGATGAACTTTATTTTGAAGGTTTTTTTTCCATGATCATGATAAAATGACCCTTTTTGAGTGTTTCAATACACATAAAGAATGCACTTGATTGGTAATGTAATACACCTATTGACCCTACCTTGTTGTAATCAAAATGTAATTGTAGTTATGTAATACTCTTATATGAGTAGTTCAAGACCAATGCCCCACCAATGGATATTGTAGCGATCTTATGATTTTATAAGTCAAACTATCCATATGATGTAAATCGAAATTGACCAAAGAGAGAAATTAGACCTAGGAGGCTAAAATGCACTACAACAAACAATGGGGCAAGTAATCCACTAATGGAGAGGTCTATGGAATGAGAATCCTTACAAAGCTAAGGATTGGTGATGAGATTATATCTTGATAGCTTAGAGTACTAAGAGAAGCCAATTGTGAATAGTTAACCTAAGGGTGTTGTGTTTGAATAGAAGTTAGAATCATCGTTTATTAGCATAACTAAATATTTTTCCTAACATATAAGTAATTATTATTATTATTATTATAAATTGTACATTGAGATTAGATTAAATCTCTCTCCCATAATTCCAACTACCCACCCCTTCCATGCTATCTTGGTTTAATCTAATATCAATGTACAATTTTTAAAATATTTCCTATACACTAACATAATATAATATTATGGAACATATGGGAAATAATAAATGAGTAGGAAATTGCAATTGATGTAATTGTTTGTATGAAATATATAGAATTTTGACTGTTGGATACACAAAAGTAGTTTTTGCTTTGATGTTTTGACTTTTCATATGTAATGTCGTTTTCTAAGACACATACATACTTGATCTATATATATTCCTTTTTTTATTCGTATAACATCAGTTGATGTTTCAAAGTTTTAACTTTTATAACTCATTCAAAGTTTTAAATGGCTACTAGAAAAATCTTTAAATGTAAATTACTACAATACTCATCATGCAAATCAATTTCAGTTGGCTTGAGGATATTATAGACAACTTGCAATATTGGTTATTTATTCTAATTATAATGGCTAGAAAAATAAATGAGATAGGTTTACTATAACCCACCTAGAACTAAATTTTTTTTATTTTGTGAAAATACATTACGTTAAAAGTTATTTTAAAGTTTTATGTTGTTGACCAAGGATGGTCAAATATGATTGTAATTAAAATATTTTATTATTTAATAATTAAAAGAAGAGACACATATCCAAATAGGAATGTTGAAGAGTGTTCACTGACCCACTAGGAGGAATGATCTGGTATAGAAGGAAAAAATGACAAATGGTAGCAACAACATTCACTTTCTAACTAACACAGGAGGAAACTTCCCTATAATTGTGGTAATGTTCCCAAGAAAGGAGGAACTGAGTAGGTGGCTCATTTAATTACAAAACTGACCCAAATAACTAGGAAAGCAAATATATACCTATCGAATGAGCAGTCAGCTCACTACATTCTAGAGATTAGAACCTTGTGGATTGCTGGAAGCTGAAAAGTTAGACACACAAGAGAAAATTCGATGAGGGGAAAGCTAAAGTGAATTGCTAGAGTATTAACTGTAAGTGTGACTGCTAAGTTACATAGAGGAAATAAGAGGATTCTACATGTAATATTTGTCTTGGTGGTTCAGTGAACATGATCAGGGGTCCTAAAGCAAGTAATATTGGCTTCTTTCAGGAGACGGTTGGGAGGAACGGTCTTCCTTTGGATGTTTGTCCACTTCGAAAGTTAACAGGTTCTATATTGTTACTGGTTTATTGTTTTTAACTTATTTTCTGTTAATCTCTCAAGGATTTATGAATGATGAAAGTTCCCAGAATTATTTATTGTTTTTGAAATAAAGTAGGAAAGTTTAATTCCTATAATTTACAAGTTAAGTACAGGAGAATGGATTTTATCGCTTATTTTTTTTTAATAGTAGGAATCGTAAACTATATTTTACTATTATTTAGAAACAATATTATTTTATTGCATATACATCTTCGCATAAGTGACAAGTATTAAACATAAGTAATACATGGATAGATTTCATCTTTTTTTTTTAACCTATCAAAAACAACATATCTATTTTAAGACACAATGGCTTGGGACCGAGGGTTCAAGACCCATATATATATATATATATATGAATATTACTTTTACCCAATATCAATTTTCATACAACCGAAAGGCTTACTATTTATTTCAACATTTAGTATCAATTTTCTTTCAACCGAAAGGGTTATTTGGTTACAAAAGAAAAAGAATTTAAGGTTAAAAGCAAACTTACAGCTAACCAAATGATAAATTTGAACTCACCTCTTTATCAAACAAACTACCCTATCTAAGATTCTTTTTACACAGGTCGAGGTATCGAAGCCTGTAAGAATAATTTTTCTTCCAAGTAATATAATAACTAAATCTTACAGCGAAATCACCTAGATATAGAATTGAATCTGGGCATCATTTGGTAATATTGGAACCCAAGTTCAACATAACATCAACAAAGATATGCCATAACATTTTCAAAACTAGATATGCCATGAAAACTAGAAGAGGCCATAACTATTTTAAAACCGGAATGACATTTTTCCTTTCAAAATAAGACACAATAGTTGTAACCTAGCACACATTGTTTCATTCACTAAATAATAAACAAAATATCAATTTCAGAGTAGTATCGAGAGTTAAACAAAGTCTTAAAACAAAATAAAAAAATGTACAGAGTAGAGATATAAATTATTTAAACAATATACAAAGTATTACTAGCAAATCACAAACGAAGACAAACCCGCAAAAATCACAATTTATCTCTGCCATATAATGAGAAAGTTACCAGAAAATATTGGGGGCATGTTGAAACCCTTGTTTTCTCCCAAACGAAGACAGACCCAAAAATAAACTAAGTTCCAGCTTTCATTTCCATCCTTAGACCGACAAGGACCGTAGGGTTCAAGGTAAACAGTTCTTACCAGGACCCTTCTGCACTACCCTTGACCAGAACTCTTTTCAAACCAAGACTCATCAATAAATGTTCCATCGAACCTCCTGCCAATCAAACATTACATAGAGGTTAAACTATGACAAATTTCCATTCAAAATTTTAAAAAATAATAAATTGTAGTAAAATGGAAACGAACTATGCAAGAAGCAAACTTACCCTCACTGATGTTTTCACTGTGAATAAACCTGATAAAGGTCGAGACTGCCTTGTTTGTTTCTATTACCAGCACACTAGCTCTATTAGCCTATGAACAATTGATTCTATGCTATGAGTGGATCCCACTCTCACCAACTGTATCGTAGAATCGATTAGTTGGGAGGGCCAAGAGCTATTGACTCTCTTCACCAAATCAAACAATGAAGAGGAACCAAGCCTTTTGGATTTTCAAATTAGGGTTTACCTTTTATCTCCAGCTGGAAAGCATCACAAGCTTTCACATGGGAGCTAATCATTTTCAGATATCTCCACTTGGATCAAAATTATCTTACCCACTTTCTATAGTTAAGAGTGAAATCTTGGATCCCTTTAGACATTTAATTGTCACCTTGGTGCTTGTCATCTTGGTTCTTATCACCTTGGTGCTTGTCACATTAGGTTCATTTTAGTTTGTTTAGGTTGCATGGGATGGGGCTAATCCATCTTTGTAAGACACCTGCAATATTACAAGGTTATATATGCATTAGCTTACAATAAGATAAGTAATACCTTTAGCCTTGAACCCTCACATTGAAATAGGGTTTGTAGGAAAAAGGCTTAAAACATTAAAACATGCTGAAATCCATCTTTATGGTAAAACAAAACAAGCACATAGTTGTAACTTACGACAAGGAAGGCATGCCATATCAACATTCAAAGCAAGTAAATTATCGTAAGAATTAGAAACTATATTCTAGTATAGTGTCATATTTGGAGTAAACAGTTTTTTATTTGTTAAGTTTTAGTTTACAGAATTTTCATTATAGACTAAGCCCCAGGTTGAAAATAGAATGTAGGATTTACAATATTTTTCCTTAAAATATTTGTGAAGTCAGTTTAGGTCTTAAAATGGTCTAAGCACATCGTAACAAATTTATTTATTTATTTATAGATTTTTGGAGTTGTTACATGTGGTATCAGGGAATGATTTCAAACACTAGGCCTAAAGTTTGGATCAACTCGCATGCTTAATACAAAAATAGGAAAACAGAATACTGACTTATGTTTACAAATTGTTTTTGTATAGAAATATAAATCTTTATTTTGCAAGAAATGGAAGGAATAGAGGCATCTGCTGAGGATGTATCACATCATAATAATCCATATAATATATACGTGGAACTAAACAATCAACCATGTGAATTACTTCAAACTGTAAAAGAATTAAAGGCTGAACTGCAGAATGTTAAGGAAGATAATGAAAGAATCCTAAGACCACGAGAATAATTAAATCAAATATTGCTGGATAAATTACATAATGAAGGAAAGGATAAAAGAAAAGAACATGAATGTGAATCTTGAACTATATCCTACAAGCATAAAGGTAAAAAGTTAAAATTCTGTTATAATGAAAGTAATTCCTCATCAAGAATTAATGTTAGGTCACATAGAGAGAAACATAAATACTCTAGTGAAAGTAGTGATAGGGATAACAACCCTAAAAACAGAAAATATAAACCTTACAAAGAAATTTCAGGAGAGTTAAGAAGATAAAACCCCCAATGTTTAATGGTGAGGTGGAAAAAGGAGAAGCTAAGGCATGGATATCATGGAAGAAAAAGTATTTTCAAATCTATAATTACTCAGACAAACTGAAAGCTAGAATGACTATTTATAACTTAACTGGAAAAGCTGATATATGGTGGCAAGATATAAAAAGAGTGAAAAACATTAGAGAAAAGTATGTAACTTTGAGGACTTTTAAGAAATACTTCAAAATAAATTTATTGTTTGAACAGTATTACAAAGAAAGGGCTAAGAAATTTTATGATCTTAATCTAGGTTCCATGTCTATGAAGGAACTAAGTAGTAAATTTTTAATTTTACTACGATACGTACCTTATATCATCGATGAAAATCCTAAGATATACAGGTTTCTAAGTTGTTTACCTTTTAGCTTCAAGGACATGATTGAATACGACAATCCAAAAACCCTTAAGGAAGTAATGAGGAACACTACAACAAAAACCTATGATTAACGTCTCTTTTAGCTTCCTTTTTAGCGTCCACTATCCCTTTTAGTGTATTTTTCATCATTTTTTGGACAAAGTGGACGATTTTCCACGGGATGGGGCTTTTAATGGCGTTATTTGCATCCCTTTTTAAAAGTCGACGCTATTTTGGACACTAATTAGCATCCCAATAGAATCCCAATTAGAGTCCTTATTAGCATCCCAATTAGCGTCCCAATTAGCGTCCCAATCAACATCCCAAATAGCATCCCAATTAGTGTCCCTTTTTAAAAGTTGGCACTATTTTGGACGCTAATTAGCATCCCAATTAACGCCCCAATTAGCATCCCAATTAGCATCCCCATTAGAATCCTAATTACCGTTCCAATTAGAATCCCTATCCCAATTAGCGTCCCTTTTTAAAAGTTGGCATTATTTTGGATGCTAATTAGCATCCCAATTAATGTCCCAATTAGCATCCCAATTAGCATCCCAATTAGTGTCCCAATTAGCATCCCAAATATCGTCCATTTTTAAAAGTTGGCGTTATTTTGGACGATAATTAGCATCCCAAATAACATCCCAATTAACGTCCTAATTAGTGTCCACAAAAGCATCCCATATAACGCCAATAATAGCCTCCAAAAAAACGTCCTGAATATCATGCACCATATATGAATCCAGGGTTAGTGACATGAATTGCGCCATGAATTTCGACAAGAAAAACATTCAACATAGAGCCAGGAAATGATACACCTGGATTTGATTTTCTAAATGCTAAGTACTGTTGTTGAGTTGATTTGCTAAACGCTAGTACCGTTGCTGAGTTCAATTCCCTTAAAATATAAGGTTTGACTATAACTGTCAACTAATATTCTACCTGAAATTTGAGGATATATGCCCCATTATTTCCATAAATCTAGAGAGGATTTCTTGGAATCATGTAGCTTTCAAGTGTTCAATCTATGACCCAAATATGCTTTAACATCCTATACTTTGATATTTGTCCCTCCTTTGTCCCTCCTTTGAATACCACTTGTTAAATGACTACATGGAAATGCTCGATTTGATACCCTTGAATATGGGGTTGATCTTTATTATTGATCTTCAAAATATGGGATTTTAATGATGGTAATGTGGACCTGCTACTTTGCTGGATGGAGGATTTGACACCACAGAGTCCCAATGATATTTCCTTCTACAAACATCTGTAAATCCCCATTGCTAATATTACTCTTGATTACTAGATATTTTGTAATATACTCTGTCACTTGTTCATAGTATTACATTTCTCAATATGCCATGAATTTTAAGAGCCACTACTACGACAAAGGAATTTGCCTTGTTCAGATTGTTACTAAGAGCTGGTAGAGAATTCAATGTTCCAACACATAGATATTGATAGGCTAAATATGCAAGTGGAAAAATATCAAATGTATTTTTGATAACCATTCAATAAGGAATCGATGCCAATAGGATGGTTTCATATGTGAGAAGTATAACTCTTGCATATTCCTTAATTGTTAGCAAATTCCATTTCAAAGCTCCTCATTCAGGTGTAGGATTTAATAAATTCAACTCTATATTTTCACCTTCAAGTCTTATTTGGCCTCCAATGACCATAAGGTCATTTTTACAGGTCTTAAATACAAGAACCAAACCCTTTATTGAGCTTTCCATTACATGAAATTTTCGCAATATATTCCAAATATGGTATCCTTGTTATATTTCTTGACTTCATTTTGCTAGTGCTTGATTGAATAAAACTTGATTATTTATCATTACAACCAAGTATGTTGTTGGTTCACTGATTTTGTCAAGCAATTATACTATGCTGCATGTAGATTGCACTTTACTGCTAAAGGGAACCATTTGAGACAACCATAACTTGACAAGAAAATTTTTAAATATCATTGTGCATATATATATTTTCATATTCTAGTTTAGTGTAGAGATCTTCAACAAAATATGGTCATTTCGACAAATATGATGATGACAAAGTGTATGCATAGAGCTAGAACACGTGTAGATGTTGAAGTGTGTGGGGGGGTGTTGGGACATGATTATGGGTACTGGAATGTGCATATTAACCTTGAATGTGTGCACATAGGGTCTAAAATTGTGACATCCCATGACATGGAGTCACACGTAAACAATAAGTATAGACTTGGGCACAAAATTGGCAGTGGTTCTTTTAATGAGATATACTTAGGCTTTGCTATATTTTTTATTTTTTTCACTTAATGAGTAATTGTTTTGTTGATCCCATAAAATATTAATCCATCAAGTCCCACACACTTTGTATTCACCTGAGTTTGTCTAAGAAGCATTACATGTTGTTTGTGATCGGCATATTTTCTCTTTATCCATGACTCACGAGTGTCACCATATGGAAATTTCGTATCTTAGAACACCAATGGTTCTTAGTTCTTTATTAATTTTGCAGCAACACCTCATCTTGATGGGTATATACTTGATTCCACATCTATGATTTTTTGTATTCACCTGAGTTTTTCTGAGCAGCTTTACATGTTGGTTGTGATCGACATATTTTCTATTTATCCATGACTCATGAGTGTCACCATATGGAAATTTCGTATTTTAGAAATACAAGATTCCTTTACCTTGAAATAATGGGTTACTTTCTTTGGGTGCAAGACACCAGTGTATTTTTACCATTTGACATTTTAAATTCTGATAAATATTTGTAGGCAGTTCTCTACAGTCCAATTCAGTTGGTCTATATGATACTAAGGGGGTGAGGCTAACATTTGTCTAACTAATTTGGATATGTTGCCTCTCCCCATCTCTATTGTCTTTTTTACTCTCATATAATTAATGTCCCTTTTCTTATTATCTGTAACAAGCATGTCTTCTTTGGAAGAGTTGTTGAGGGAATAGATGTACTGAAGAAAATTGAGTGATTATCAACTACAGATCAAGGAAGACCTATTGTTCTAGTTAAGATTTCTAATTGTGGTGAAATATTTTCAAGAAAAGGTAAGAGTATAGTTGTAGTTGATGAAGGTACATTTATATTTTAAGTTGTAAGCATCATGATATGCCATTTATCTTATGCTCGACGTTATCGTACACCATCTCCAGATCACTCTTCCCCAAGGTCTCATCGCCTTTGTGAAAGGAATATTCCTGAAAGGGACAAGTTTGTATGCATTCATAAAGCCTCATTAGATTTCCAAAGTTGGAAGGAATTCCTAATAGAATAATTTTATTTTGATGTGGTAGATATTCAAGTTTTAGGAGTTGTTTTGAGCACTCGCCACCAAGACATTACAGAAACGCACCAAGAGGAAAGACTCCTCCAATGCTAGAAAGCATTATATTTGTTGCATTGCTTGAAGTAATATGTTTTGAATATTATTTTAGCAAACTATTTTATAAACATTATTGGCTATTTTGTATCTTTGAAACACTATCCAAATCATCATAGTTAAGTGTTTCCACATTAGCCATATAATCAAGGTTAACTTCTCAGCAACATCACAAGATGGCCAAGAGTTGGTGATATGGTTCCTTCCAACAATTAGTTTTCTCTAATATCTAAAACCTTAGTTAAACTGCCTATTTTTGAAGGATTCGTTGAGATATAAAATCCTCCAAGGAATGGTTCTAGTTAGATTATTGCGGTTTCAGATTGAGCTTTCCTAGTTTCATCATCTCTCATATTTCAGAAGGAAGGACACAACTAAGATTGTTGTTTGAAAGAAGAAAATTAGGAAAGTTCTTCAATATGTCCCTGGGAAGAAGGCATACTCACACGTGTCCCATGTAAGGAGGTACATTTCCACAAATGTTGTTGTTATAAATATCAAGGCAATACGATGTAGAGAGCTTATAAATATTTATTGGTATAAAGCTTGTGAAGGGGTTGTTATGCAGCACATTGTAGTGAGATGAGGTCATGTATAAGGCCAATGATAAAATATGACAAGATGGGTCAACAACATATTGTTGCATAGGAAAGAAGGAATCCATTTGCTCAATCTATTGAATATTATTCACTATACTCCAAGATGATAAGGGTTTCAAATCTAGAAGGAAATGAATGTGACAAACTTGGAAGCTGAGCACAACTCTTAATCCATGAATCAAATCACAATAGAGTACAATTTGTAATGGAAAAACTCTATATCATACAACATTGAAATGCGTTGTTTAAGCTAATTACAACTCCATTTATAGGTGGTATTAGAGCACGGTTTTAAAACACTAGGACTGAAGTTTGGCTCAACTCACATGCTCAATACAAAAATTGGAAAAAAAAATACTGACTTATGTTTAAAAAATTGTTTCTGTACAGAAATATAAATCTTTATTTTGCAGGAAATGGAAGGGGTAGAGGCATCTGCTGATGATGGATCACATAAAAATGAACAAAATAATCCAAATAATTTATACGTGGAACTTAATGATCATTCATCTGAATTACTTCGAACTGTAAAAGACTTAAAGGCTGAATTACAGAATGTTAAGGAAGATAATGAAAGAATCTTAAGAGAATGGGAAGAATTAAATCAAATATTGTTGGATAAATTACATAAGGAAAGGATAAAAGAAAAGAACTTGAATATGAATCTCGAACTATATCTTACAAGCGTAAAGGTAAAAAGTAAAAATTCACTCATAATGAAAGTAATTCCTCCTCATAAATTAATGTTAGGTCACACAGAGAGAAACATAAATATTCCAGTGAAAGTAATGATAGTGACAACAACCATAAAAAGAGAAAATATAAACCATATGAAGAAATTTTAGGAGATTTAAAGAAGATAAAACCCCCAATGTTTAATGGTGAGGTGGAAAAAGGATAAGAAGTCGAGGCATGGTTGTCTAGGATGAAAAATTATTTTCAAATCTATAATTACTTAGATAGGATGAAAGCTAGAATGGTTATTTATAACTTAATGGAAAAGATGATATATAGTGACAGGATATAAAAAGAGTGAAAAACATTAGAGAAACGTATGTAACTTGGAGGACTTTTAAGAAATAATTTAAAAGAAATTTTTTGTCTAAACAATATTACGAAGAAAAGGCTAAAGAATTTTATGATCTTAAGCTAGGTTCAATGCCTATGAAGGAACTAAGTAGTAAATTTCTAAGTATATTATGATACATACCTTACATCATCGATGAAAAGCCTAAGATACAGAAAATTCTAATCACTAAACAACAAAAATTTTAAACTTTGAACCTTTAGATGATATAAAATTTTAATCACTAAACAGCAAAACTTCTAAGTCTCAATATTTTCAAAAAAATGAAAAGTAACAAAAGTTTGAACAATGATATAGTATAAGCCTGCAACATGGGATAATCTCTATTGCATTCGAACAAAATAAGTATATAAACTATCAAAATCCATTTCAATTCAGGTTGCTACAAAAGATAACTTATATTGGCATTCTAACAAAACAAGCTCAATATCCTTTTCTTGCTATTGAAAATGCATTAGTGCATTAGCTCAAAAGAAATACTAGATGAACCACTTACTAAGTGCTGGAGTATTTAAGGACATTTTCACAGCTGTAGAAAATACAATGACACCAAGGCTTGCATCATAGTATTGATAACTTCCAACCCCACAATATTAAAAAAAATCTCACTTCTCCAACTTTGCATAATGGATTATATGAGTTCCTCTTGCATACAAAATCATAACTTCCATTCGACGTACAAATTCCATTGTTTAAACTGAAGTTTGATAACAATTCTCCAGGCTTCATGCACCAAGGACCTATTCGAGGTTTGACAATTGTTTTCAAGATAGGATGACCTTTTTTCTACCGTTCCACCGAAACTAACAAAAAGGTGCTTGGATATTTTAGAAAACATCTTAAGAAAAATCTATATCCTAATTATTTTAGTATTGCTAGACAAGTTAATGGTGTTTGATGTGTTTTCGAAGTTTTATGTATGGTGTGTAGAATGTTTTCACATTGTTAGTATAACCATCGGTTTTGTTAGTGAAATTGTACTTACTGTATCTTATATGTTCTTCAAAATATTTATAGATATATCATATTCATGCTTCAAAATCCTTTGAGAGATAGTTCATCGAATGTTTTAATAATGTTGATAACAATCACAATGGAAGGATATTTAACAAGCATACGGTTGGCCATATGCCGAAATATGCAAAACTACAACTGGGAAGTGAAACCCCCATGCCATTTATTAAGGTCGGTGTCACCTCGATTGAACCAATAGAAAATAAAAAAAATAAAAATTCTCATAAATAGAAACAACCTTTCCAATATTCAACATAAGATATAAAAATATACACACATGTATGGACATATTAGTAAACCTCCATGGTGACTATATGTACCCATATGGAATAAGAACAAAATGGAAATGAATCACGTTGGATGTCAACTTGGCTTAGATGATGCCCTACATATTATATAAGAAGAGAGTTAACGCCATCTTCCTCACCATTAGTAAATTATTTGTTGTGCATAACCTGTGTATTTTTAGATGGCTTTCTCTAGTTCATATGACCTCAAAGATTCAAACTAGCCTACGTACAACCTCAAGGGGATTAAATATGTAGCATACAACACTCTTGAGTGTTAATTGGTAACTTACAACTAATGGGAAATAAAACAAAATGTTTATTTTTTGTAAGTCTGCATTTGTATTAATCGGGCGAAACAAAAAGTTACATTCGAAAGCATCCTGGACATATTGTTGGGGTAGTCTAAACCCTCCACCCCAACCAGTAAAAATAGTAAGAAAATCATTTTCAGTACAGAATATGGCACAAAAACCCATCCAGAAGACGGGGGCCAATTACTAAACTTCAAAACACGGATGAGTTTCATAGACATTTATACAGTAATACGTATATATACTGAAGAAACAAAATGAAAAATAACAAAACTAAGCAAGTAAAACAGAGGTAAGCCAACAGGCTGCAGGTTCTTCAACAACATCAAACTTAAGGGTTTGGGTTCTCCTCAATGATAGGACAACCCCGCTAGAAATACTCATCATTCGTAATTTACGGCTTCTTAACAGGAAGAGGAGAGCATTTGTGAATCGGTACCTCAATGTCATGGACACGCTTGTTGCTCAACTAGGTGATGGTGGAAGGTATTGGAAACGGAGCAGTCGACAAGAGAGGTGTAACTAGGATAGATCTCATGTCGAAGGATTTCGTGGGTGCCCCCGTGACACTTCCACTACCCCCTTCATATTTTCCTGGCATGCAAAGACCTAGTGCAAGGCGTTTCCATGCTGAAGTCGCATCCCACTTGTTGAGTTGAGTGTCAATTTCTATCAACCTAGTTTTTCCCTGGAGAATCAAACTCCGAGTGTAGTTCCAAGTTCCAACCATTTCTTCCATGAGGGAGCCCATCATATTCTTAACAATCCAATAATGGTTAAGATGACCGCCCCCAATACCTCTGGCCAAGTGTTCGATGACCAACCTAGCTTCCCACTTGTCTATCAATGTGCGCATTGACATGCAAACACCAATGGCGTAGCCATATTCCTACATCAAATGCGAACCCCGTTGAGCTCAACCTCTGCCACTGCTACCTCGGTGGGGCATGCCACATTGACGAGACATGGTTGCATTAAGATAAAGCTTGACAATAGAGACTGGATTTGCTCTTGGCCTCTGGATAAACTGATGGAACATACAAGAACTAGTGTGCAAAGCAACCCGCTTGGACAAACCAATATCAACCTAGGGAGAGAAACTGCAATTGTTCTGAGATACAGGTTGAGGACGGTAGATCCTGTGGGAGCTATACTGTGGGAAAGACCAACGACGTATATCAAAGCTGAACCGATAGGATATGGTATGAGTCAGAGTCAAACACACTAACATAAAATGAGGCCCCAAGACTTCCCTCACAAGAGCCATAAACTAGTTGATAGAACTATTGAGTTGAGAATCCATTAACAGAGAGTTAAGGAAATGATGCCCCTTCCAATGCTCGACGAGACGTAAACCTGGGTTTTCCAACCCTCAAAGTGACCACAGGGCCATCTTCAAACGATGAGTGTGAATGCCAAAGGCTCCCTTCCATGCTAGCTATATCATCCTCTCCCTGTCTTCGGTGCACCTTAACTGCATCCTTGGAGGATGACGAGGGCCCTTAATGCGAAGTGACATCCTTGCCACCCTATCATCCCATAACTCAAGGCCATGATCACCAACCTCAGGCCATGTGGCACCTGCAGTCGGGAGAAATAAAACAAAATGTTGTTTATGCCATCTATAATCATTAAGCTTAACAAAACTAGAAACTAGATTAGAATAATTTAACAATCAATTTGGTGGAAATAAGTCTCCAACCTTAGACTGATTTCAATGATTGGAAAGAAATAGTTTTCGACGCTCTTCTAATGTTAATGGAGAACACAATTTTGAGTGAACATAATAGAGTTATGGTTGAGAATGGTTTCTCTCACCATTAAGGTAGCAATTTAAAATGAATAAAAGTAATATATCAAGCACATATAAGAGATTCTCAATACACAACCTTAATCACATAATGGACACACTGACTTTACCCTAGAAATCCAATTTATTTTGATAATCTTTGATTACAATGCAACTCATCGCTCTTTATGCTACCTCACCTCTTTGGCCAACCAAAATGCCAAAATCTCTTTGAAGTTAATGTTACAAGAAGATATAGGAGAGCGGGGGGGTGGGAGTAATGGAAAAGCCAAGAGAATGAGATTTTAGTTATGATTCCTCTTTCTTATTTTCATTTTATATTTTTTTTTCTTTGTTTTGTCTCGTTTAATTTTCATACTTTCATTGTCATATTACACTTGCAGGTACTGAGTCTTACAACCATTTTCTTGTTCATACCAATTTTGGATCACACTTCCCCATCGAGAATATTTTTGGTCTCTAAAATTTTAGAGTGCGAATTTCCACCAATGTGCCTTTTGTTTTCTTCTTTGGAACATGTATCTAGCTCTTGCTCCTAGATACAAGTTTGACTTTGACTCTAGTCCTAGCTCATGGATTTGGCCACTAGCTCTAGTTTTGGATATGGATCTACCTCTAGTTCCTAGTTTTCTTGTTCTTATAGTGAATAACTCTACATATACTTTCATATCTAAGCAATCTCCATATCTAAACTCTTCATTCAAAATTCACTCCCATCTTGAGTATGCAAGTCTCTTGCATTTTCATTTTTGGACATTGTCCATCTTAGCAGTCAGTTAAGTTAAGCTGGATTGTGGTTGAATTATGGTCTTTTCATCTTCACTATTGTATTTATGCAACACTCATTCAATAATGATATCCCATCGATTAATTCCATCACACAACCAATCCACAAGAGGATGTTTGGACTACCTTCTTCTACTAGGACCAATTACTTCTTCGCATGGAAACAACATCCTGCTATTTGCACATGCTTACCAACACTTTATTATGCAACAATGCCACTTGAATAAATTTCTTGATGTGTAATCATAATAGCTTTTTGTATACAAAATATTTAATGAATACTACTCATGTATGGTTGTAGGTGACAATTATCAATAGATTATAGCCTTGAAGGTGGGGGAAAGCCTCAAGATTGGGATGGTACTAGGATGAATTGACCTCCTTACACCTTGATATCTGATACATCTCCATGAAGGAAACGTTCTTCTAGAATATTACATGTAATAATTGGAGTGGGGATGCATGCGTCATTAACATCAACCTATTGCTCACTTCAATGGTGATGTGGATCTCATGTGTTGTTGTAACTCTTTAGACAACTTCTACTCCATGGGTTAGAAATTCAATGTGTTATATATGTCCTTTATGCTTCACTTGTCACACTCTTCTCTTGGTTGTGTGGTTCTTAAGGAGAGGATTTGGATTAAGCTACCAACACTTTGCTTCCCAATAGTCACTCAACTTGCAGTGTTGGCAAAATTTCTTGGAGTTATTGTATGCAATGCTTGGCATACTCCTTTTCTCCCCGTGCCTCTTAATACAGTATGGATTTAGGGAAGTCTTCTTACCATTCCTCTTCTGAAAACAATTTTGATTTTGTCTCATTTGGCTTTATTCTCCTAGTAAGATGCCACATGATGGCTCTTTGTTCCACAAAATGAATATACCTTTGATTATCAATAACTAGTAGCACTATGGATTTTTTTCTTGCAACAATGAAAAACAAGGAATTCCCTACATGATGTATACCTTCTTTCTTCTTCTTATTTTTTTCACTACTCTGTTTGTTGCTTCTTCCAAGTGTTGGTGTAGGTTGAGTCTCTATATTTTCCCCATCATCGTGCTTTTGCAATTTACCACAAGAATGACAGAGTGGGAGTGTGCTTCCAGCTTCCTTCAGTATTTTTCTTTCCTCTAATGAGTAGGACAATTATATCTTGTATTTTTCCTTCAAGATTTTGATCTTGATGTCCGTGTCCTTTCTGATTCTTCCATCAAAACCTAGGCCTTCATACCTGAACCTCGGTTCAAATTCAACGTGCCTTAGGCTGGCTTGTCTTCTTTTGCCTAGATATTGTCCATCTTATCCCATATGCCTTAAAAATTTCAAACCAATGACTTTTGTATGTTTTTTAAATTCACCAAAATGTTCCTCAGAAATGTCTTAGGAAGGTGATCTTACCATAGTTGTCTAAGTTGCGGTGTTGGATTTAGTAGTGGAAATGGAAGGTTATTTTTATTCCTTTCTCTCTTGTGCAACTACTTGTAGCTTCGCCAATGGATCACATTCAAGAGAATGAGATTTTAGTTCTGATTCCTCTTTCTTATTTTCATTTTATGTTTTATTTATTTCTTTGGTTTGTCTCATTTAATTTTCATACTTGCATTGTCAAATTACACTTGCAAGTACTGAGTCTTACAACCACTTTCTTGTTCATATCAATTTTGGATCACACTTCCCCATTGAGAATATTTTTGGTCTCTAAAATTTTAAAGTACTAATATCCACCAATGTGCCTTTTGTTTGCTTCTTTGGAACATGTATCTAGCTCTTGCTCTTGGATACAACTTCGACTTTGACTCTAGTCTTAGCTCATGGATTTGGCCACTAGCTCTAGTTTTGGATGTGGATATGCATCTAGTTCCTAGTTTGCTTGTTTGTATAGTGAATAACTCTACGTATACTTTCATATCTAAGCAATCTCCATATCTAAACTCTTCATTCAAAATTCACTCCCATCCTGAGTATGCAAGTCTCTTGCATTCTCATTTTTGGACACTGTCCATCTTAGCAATCAATTAAGTTAAGCTGAATTGTGGCTGAATTATGGTCTTCTCATGTTCACTATTGTATGTATGCAACACTCATTCGATAGTGATATCCCATCGATTAATTCCATCACCCAACCAATCTACAAGAGAATGTTTGGACTACCTTCTTCTACTAGGATCAATTGCTTCTTCGTATGGAAACAACATCCTTCCATTTGCACATCCTTACCAACACTTTGTTATGCAACAATGTCACTTGAATAAATTTCTTGATGTATAATGATAGTATCTTTCTCTATACAAAATATTTAATGAATACTACACATGTATGGTTGTAGGTGACAATCTGGCAATAGGTTATAGCCTTGAAGGTGGGGGGAAGCCTCAATATTTGGAAGGCACTCGGATGAATTGACTGCCTTACACCAATATCTGATACATCTCAACGAAGAAAATGTTCTTCTAGAATATTACATGTAATAATTGGAGTGGGGATGCCTTTGTCACTAACATCAACATGTTGCTTACTTCAATGGTGATGTGGATCTCATGTGTTGTTGTAACTCTTTATGAAAATTCTACTCCATGGGTTAGAAATTCAATGTGTTCTATATCTACTTTATGCTTCACTTGGAACACTCTTATCGTGGTTGTGTGGTTCTTGGGGAGGAGCTTTGGATGAAGCTACCAACACTTTGCTTCCCAATGGTCACTCAACTTGCAGTGTTAGAAAAATTTCTTGGAGTTTTTGTATGCCATGCTTGGCATACTCCTTTTCTCCATGTGCCTCTTAATACAATATGGATTTAGGGAAATCTTCTTACCATTCCTCCTCTGATTTTTTTTTGGCTTGTGTCATGTGTCTTTCTTCTCCTAGTAAGATGCCACATGATGGCTCTTCTTTCCACAAAATGAATACACCTTTTATTACCAATAACTAGTAGCACTATGGCTTTTTTCTTGCAACAATGAAAAACAAGGGATGCCTTACATGATGTATACCTTCTTTCTTCTTCTTATTGTTTTCACTGCTCTGTTTGTTGCTTCTTCCAAGTGTTGGTGTAGGTTGAGTCTCTACATTTTCCCGAATCCCCATCATCGTGCTTTTGCAATTTTCCACAAGAATGATAGAGTGGGAGTGTGCTTCCAGCTTCCTTCAGTATTTTGCATTCCTCTAATGAGTAGGACAATTATATCTTGTATTTTTCCTTCAAGATTGTGATCTTGATTTCCGTGTCCTTTTCGTTTCTTCCATCAAAACCTAGGCCTTGATACTTGAACCTCGGTTCAACTTCAACGTGCCTTAGGCTTCCTTGTCTTCTTTTGCCTAGATCTTTTCCATATTATCCCATATGCCTTAACAATTTCAAGCCAATGAATTTTGTATTCTTTTTAAAATCACCAAAATTTTGTTGAGAAATGTCTTAGGAAGGTAATGTTACCATAGTTTTCTAAGTTGCAGTGTTGGCTTTAGTAGTGGAAATGGAAGTTTATTTTTATTCCTTTCTCTCTTGTGCAACTACTTGTAGCTTTGCCAATGGATCTCATTCATGAGGATGAGATTTTAGTTTTGATTCCTCTTTCTTATTTTCATTTTATATTTTATTTATTTCTTTGTTTTGTCTTGTTTAATTTTCATACTTTCATTGTCAAACTACACTTGTAGGTACCGAGTCTTACAACCATTTTCTTGTTCATATCAATTTTGGATCACACTTCCCCATTCGGAATATTTTTGGTCTCTAAAATTTTAGAGTACCAATATCCACCAATGTGCCTTTTGTTTGCTTCTTTGGAACATGTATCTAGCTCTTGCTCCCGGATACAACTTTGACTTTGGCTCTAGTTCGAGCTCATGGATTTGGCCACTAGCTTGAGTTTTGGATATGTAGCTGCCTCTAGTTCCTGGTTTGCTTGTTCCTATAGTGAATAAATCTACGTATACTTTCATATATAAGCAATCTCCATATCTAAACTCTTCATTCAAAATTCACTCCCATCTTGAGTATGCAAGTCTCTTGCATTTTCATTTTTGGACATTGTCCATCTTAGCAGTCAATTAAGTTAAGCTTAATTGTGGCTGAATTATGGTCTTCTCATGTTCACTATTGTATTTATGCAACACTCATTCGATAGTGATATCCCATCGATTAGTTCCATCAAACAACCAATCCACAAGAGGATGTTTGGACTACCTTCTTCTACTAGGATCAATTGCTTCTTCACAAGGAAACAACATCGTGCTATTTGCACATGCTTACCAACACTTTGTTTTTTTTTATAACAAAAACTGAAAAAAAAAAAGATTTTATAAACAGGTTGTGCACAGCCATTCATTACAGATCAAAAATAAGGAAAGATGATCCTGCAGATCATAATTGAAGCACTGTAGGCTTAACCTAAGAGTTTTCCAAAAAACTGCATACAAAGTTCTTCCAAAATAGCTAACGTCTCGGGCAGTATATACCCTTATATATTGCTTACATAAAAAGAGACAGAAAAACATGTATCCATAATAAAAAGAGACAGATTAAGGGTTGCCTCTAAAGTGTTTTGGCTGCACAACTGATTCTTCCTCCATGGGGCGCTCCACTTCAACATTTGCACCATTGACCCTGCTTCCCTGATTCATGGTGATAAAACGCTCAAGATCTTCCTGGATCCTGTCCACTTTACCCATTATCTCTCGCAGGTTACTTTCATTGTTATCAATCCGGGAATCATGGTTACTTATTTGTAACGAAGTGTAACTCACTGTTTCTCCCATACTTTTGATTTCCCGCGCTATTTCTTTGTTATCCATGACTCCTATGGCTACCATCTCATACAAGCACCGCAGATTTTTCTTAAGATCCATTATGCCTGCGTTATCCCCAGCTTGAGCCATTCTGCCAGAATCTGTAGAGATCTCAAAGCAAGCGAACTGACTGTGTAATGAACCAGCAGCAAGAGCGCTGTTCGAAATTTCAACCAAGGGAAAACTGAGGAAACGACTAAGCAATGAAAGTTCTTGCTGAAGCACAGAGCCCCCCTATCTGTCAATGCAAACCAACGTTCCCATAGCGGCTTCCTGCCACCTAGTGCATAGACAGCCCAAGACTCGTCGCAAGCTACCAGAATGAGTGGATTTTATGCCAAAACCAGTGCCTATAGACCAAGACGGAGAGGAGAAATTACAATGGCAATTGGAGAAGGCTGCGAGAGCAAGCCTCTCCTTCACAAAGGAACGAGTGATGGGGAGAGCTTGCCACAGGATTCCCTGCAGCCTCCCCCCTTCAATGCCTGTTACCACACTCAGGAGAATTCGCAGAGTTTCAGGAGAACCAGAGAGATCTGGAACAGAGAATGAATACATGGCGCTACAAGGGAATGGCATAAGGAGAAGGCCGGAGTTGGAGCAAGTGTGCGAGGAAGGATAACAATAAACCGATGTCCTGGATGTTTTAATGCCTGGAGAGATCGAGGTGTTGAGATGACAAGCGAGAGACCACACGGCCAAGCAATAAGAGCTGAGAGGACGGAGGATTAAATGCATGGTGCCGCCAAGAATGGAGTGGAGGCCAGCTACGAAGGAGAGAGGTGGACCGGGGGAAGGTAATTTGGAAAGGGGGGAAAGAACAAGAAGAAGGGGGAAGGGGAAAGGAAGAAGAGGGGGGAGAAAGGAGGGATAAGGGGATGGGGTGGAAGGGAAAAAAGGAGGAGAAGGAGGGGGGGAAGGAGAGATTTTATTGAATTGGAGGAGGGGTAAGTTATTCTTTAAAAAATTCCGAGAAGTGATTGGACAGAAAGGAGGCTTCCAACACCACATTTAAGGAATGGGTTTGGGGATTGGTTGGGTTCCATCCTGGCTGTAATGACCTTGTGGGAGAGAGGCTCCCACATTAGCCATACTGTCTACTGCTGTATTATTTTGCCGAAGAATGTGACAGGCCTCATAGGAGTTAGACATGAGAAGCTTGGATTTTTCATATAGCCGGTGACATTTGATTGCTCCTGTAGGATATCCATTGACCAGTTTGTAGATGACGTGTCGTGAGTCTCCAAATATCAAAACCTTGCGAAGCTTCTTAGTGTTTAATAGGTGAAGACCCTGGATAAGAGCCATCCACTCAGCTTCATTATTAGTTCTTCTACCTAGCCCCCAAGCAAAGGTATGTTCTACATATCCTCCGGGATTCAAGAGAATCCCCCCCGTGCCTACCACCCCTGCTTACCAACACTTTGTTATGCAACAATGTCACTTGAATAAATTTCTTGATGTGTAATCATAGTAGATTTTTCTATACAAAATATTTAATGAATACTATATATGTATGGTTGTAGGTGAAAATTATCAATAGGTTATAGCTTTGAAGGTGGGGGAAAGCCTCAAGATTTCGATGGTACTGGGATGAATTGACCTCCTTACACCAATATCTGATACATCTCCATTAAGGAAACATTCTTCTAGAATATTACATGTAATAATTGGAGTGGGGATTCATTTTTCATTAACATCAACCTGTTGCTCACTTCAATGGTGATGTGGATCTCATGTGTTGTTGTAACTCTTTAAAGAACTTTTACTCTCTGGGTTAGAAATTCAATGTGTTCTATATCTCCTTTATGCTTCACTTGTCACACTCTTTTCTCGGTTGTGTGGTTCTTGGGGAGAAGCTTTGGATGAAGCTACCAACACTTTGCTTCCCAATGGTCACTCAACTTGCAGTGTTGGAAAAAATTCTTGGAGTTGTTGTATGCAATGCTTGGCATACTCCTTTTCTCCCTGTGCCTCTTCATACAATATGGATTTAGGGAATTCTTCTTACCATTCCTCCTCTGAATTTTTTTTGTCTTGGGTCATTTGGATTTCTTCTCCCAGTAAGATGCCACATGATGGCTCTTCTTTCCACAAAATGAATATACATTTGATTGCCAATAACTAGTAGCACTATGGATTCTTTTCTTGCAACAATGAAAAACAAGGGATTCCTTACATGATGTATACCTTCTTTCTTCTTCTTATTGTTTTCACTGCTCTGTTTGTTGCTTCTTCCAAGTGTTGGTGTAGGTTGAGTCTCTAGATTTTCCCCATCATCGTGCTTTTGCAATTTGCTACAAGAATGATATAGTGGGAGTGTGCTTCCCTATTCCTTCAGTATTTTGATTTCCTCTAATAAGTAGGACAATTATATCTTGTATTTGTCCTTCAAGATTGTGATCTTGATGTCTATGTCCTTTTCATTTCTTCCATCAAAACCTAGGCCTTCATACTTGAACCTCAGTTCAAATTCAACGTTCCTTAGGCTGCCTTGTCTTCTTTTACGTAGATCTTGTCCATCTTATCCCATATTCCTTAACAATTTCAAACAAATGACTTTTGTATGCTTTTTAAACTCACCAAAATTTTCCTGAGAAATGTCTTAGGAAGGTGATATCGCCATAGTTGTCTAAGTTGTGGCGTTGGATTTAGTAGTGGAAATGGAAGGTTATTTTTATTCCTTGCTCTCTTGTGCAACTACTTGTAGCTTCGCCAATGGATCTCATTCAAGAGAATGAGATTTTAGTTCTGATTCCTTTTTCTTATTTTCATTTTATATTTTATTTATTTCTTTGTTTTGTCTCATTTAATTTTCATTTTATTTGGATAGCCTCGTTGTGCACTCTCGCAGGAGAGTAGATTATCCATCTCACTTTTGACTTGTGTTTGAAAGAGGCAAGCATTTATTGTGATTTATCATTTCAAGGGCCAAAATTGTGGTCAACCGTTTAAAGGTTGAGGCAATACTTCAGTTGCCTCCATCACGCTTAATGAACTATGTTTGAACCCCTAGGTTTGGTTGGCACTTTGTACATTAGTGTATGTTTGAACCCCTACCAGAATTTCATAACTTTAGTCTAGTCATTTATCCATCTCTATATAGTTTTTTGAGCTTTATGGACTAATGCTACAATCTGAGGATTTTTTGTGAAACAATTTCTTCACAGGGTAACGGGCTGTGCCCAGTATGCTTGTGCCTTCGACATGTATATTTCGTCTATGGCATATAGGATAGGATTTCACTCTGCTTTCATTATTGCATTATCCTTAGACTATGATTCATAAAGCTTGGGTATGAACTTGCTTCTTAATGTCACATAACCATTCTACTGCTACTAGAAGTGTTATTATGTAAGTGGTAGAGCTTCCCTGATCATGCAGGGAGTCCCTTGTAGTCCCATCATGCCTTCAAGCAGAAACCTTAGGTTCTTTCTTATCTTTTATGCTCCTCATATCCCATAGGGACTCCTGTTTTTCATCAAATTGTAAATGCATTGCATGAGTCCATTTTCCTTATTTAGCTTAATGTTGACTCCCTGCTTCACTTTTATAAGCCATATAGCTTGAGCTTGTCTCAATTCTATCCAAGTAGAGCTTCTTATTTATCCTTTACAGCTTGATTATCTCGCATACGAGAGGAAACATTCCCCCGAGTGTCCTTATCTTGCATACGATTCCTTGCATTGAGCATAAGTATGTTCCACTACTTGGAACTAGTTTGCTTTCCTGCAACACGAGTTTCCTCTTTATTGTACTATAAGCATAATTTATTCCTTTTCAAGCTTCCTAATATGAAAAAGACAAAAAAAAAAAATTGGACAAGAAATGATATTGTCTATATTGGAAACCGTCGTGTCACCTTCAAACATAGCACAATTCATGAATTTATTCATCATGGGTTGGGTTTCTAACACGACCTTAGGATTTGTACTCGTTATTTATATTTTTTTCCACTGATTGGTTAAGATTCCAATCACTATGGAGCATCTGTTGATGCCTCCTATGTCACAGAATTGTCTCATATTGCATATTGAGTCTATGTTTCCTAAGTGTCTCCTTCTACCTTGTGCTCTGATTCGAAGGAAGTCTTTAGCTGAAGTCGACCATTCCTCAGTTATGTTGTATCTGCATGTTGGTCATTCTCGATACATGATAGATTTTTGGTACTACAAAACATGACGGGCCTACTTTCATAATTGGTAGGTGACCTTGAACTTAGTAGATTACATCTCATTAATGGTCGTTGACTGAGTGGTTTCCCTTGTGCTCAACAACAAGAAATCTATTCACACATATGGATTTGTGTCATGTTTTGGATTCCATTAGACCATATCGGTGGTTTCCTCACCTCTGTCAATACTTTTCATCATTGGTTGCTATTCATAGGGTATCTTTCGTATACTACTTGCATCTGGTATGCGTGAGATACACACAAGGTTACGGGTTCATGTACATCTTGTTCATTCGAGTTCTTCCAAATTATCCAGCCTTGTTGTGTACCTTGTGTTGGTTGATGGTGGCTTCCCTAATGAACTCCTTCTAGCAGATTCCATTCCATCAAATTCAAATAATTTATTCTACAATTGGGATCTAGAGTCCTTTGAGTGCCTTGATACTTGTAGTCATCAGTGGCAAGTTCTCTTGCCATCAACAAACTTGGGAATACATCAATGTCCCCTAATCGATGGATTCTTCAAGTGTTCGACCTCAACACCTCTATTCACACTTATTGGATGCACTCGGTACCTTGACATCCATTTTCAGCATTGGAAGGATGTCTTGCATATGTTAATGGTATACATCAATGACTGGTAATCAGATGATGTTTTGATATGTTTGACCTCAACACCTTCATTCACATCATTGGACATGTACCATTGATAGGTTTTTGTAGAAGACCTCGAAGTATGGTGGCATTTCATATATGTTACTACCTTGATCGCAATAGTGCTTATGGGATTTCAATTCTCATACCAGAGCAATGCACCTTGTTATGTACCAGATGTCTTCATTCAATATGAAGACCATACTTGACTATGTATTGTGCGTGGATGTGACCTTTTATGACATATGTATATTATGCATATCCATGACCATTGTACTGATATGTATCTGAGACTGCTATATATACTAGAGATCTGCAATCGTATGTAGAGAGTTATGATTGTATATTGGTGACAAGTGGCTAGTTCATCCACCTGGATCTTCACTACTCCACTCCTGGGAATATTATAATGTATTACGGCCATCATGTGCCCCTATGACCTCACATATTAGGGGGCCTCTGTTATAGCATGATTTACCACACCTCATGCATAATTCCTTGATGGCATTCCCTTGTCTCTATGCAGACTCACTATAGCCCTGATGCTCCAGTATAACCTTTTAAAAAACATTTTTGAAGACATATGCAGGTCACCAGTTATACAACTCATGTATACGCAACTTGCACCATTGTCACCCTCGTACATCAGGTTTTATGCTCAAAAACAAAAAATTATTTGAAGTTTTCCGCATCAAGTAGGGAATGCCTTTATCCTTGGCCTTCCATATGCTGGTAAACATTTTGATTTGACCCTCCATTTCCCATTGGAGGGATATATATTGAGCCTTTGTGAAACATTAGAGGAGGATAAACTTAGATAGTAAAGAGACTATAGTAACAAATTGCCCCATTATTATATGCTTGAGTCTGCATCCCTTTGTCCTTGTTGATAGAGCCATTTGTGCTCATCTCCCAACCTTGCTATTGTCTTTGTGATCCTGCCTTACTATGGAGGATTGAAGTGGTGGAGGCCTAGGTGGAGGGACTCGGGTTCTCGATTTAGACGAGGTGCCGAGAGAGGTTGTCACAATGTACCTATGTTTTATATTAATAGAAATATCCATTTTTTGTCCAAATTTCATGTGTGTATATTTGTATCCATGGGTGTAATTGCTTAATAGAAATATCCATTTTTTGTCCAAATTTCATGTGTGTATGTTTGTATCCATGGGTGTAATTGCTTTATACATGTTTAAATGTAGCATGCTAGATTGGATGCTCACACTTAATATATGATGCTTGTATATCTATTTGTTGTTGAGGGAAAATTGTAGGGACAAGCTTTTGATCGAGAGCTCAACGATGGTCATCTTCGAAAATCCGATTGAGGTACGGTTCTTATCCCTCAATGGTTAGTTTCTTTAATTTATCTAGTACGCTTGAGAATGGATTTTATTTCTAGTGTCATACTGTTTGTTGTGGTCCACCCCAATCCATAAGAAGTTTTTCTCCGTAACACGTGACCTTCACCAACCACCCTATGTAATTGTCTTGATTTGAATTTCTTGTAGTCTGCTTATGAAAAAATTAAAAATCATTTGGTTAATGAATTTGCAAATGGTTTAAACTTCCCATAAAAAGACATGGTTGATCAGTTGCAAATGGTTCATTTTTCTTTCAACTATTTTATATTTGGGAAAAAAACGATGGCAAATATTTGTCTATAAGCTAAGTATGATTATATTACTTTGTAAAATAATTGTACATATCAAAATGTGGTCTTGTTATGTTAATAGAGAAACCTTGCCATTAAATATTCTTGATTTTCCTATGTCATTGGCAAACCTTTCAATTAATCATTCCATAATTGTACATATCAAAATGTGGCTCGCCTATGTCATTAAAGAAACCTTGTAATTAATTATTTCTAGTCTAGCTAGACTACATATGCATCGTAGCTTATAGAGGGTTTGTAGTACTCTTGGAAAAATTTGACACTTCTTCTTAAGAGGAAGTGTTGGTGCATTGGTTTGCGGTATATTTGTCATGACTGAGGTCGTAAGTTCCATCCTCCACCGGGAGAATAGGGTAGCACCCGGTGTCACATATACATCGTAGTTGGTGCTATTCCCTTGCTCAGAGAATAGGGTAGCGCTTAAAGTCACATATATATCGTAGCTTAGAGATGGTTTGTAATAATCTTAGCAATATCCAACACTTTTTCTTGTGTTAAATGCATTGATTTGTGATACTCTATACCTCAAATGAATTCTAAAACTTTTGACAATTTTGTGATACTCTTTTCATAATTAAGGTCGTAAGTTTTACCTTAACAACAATATCTATACTATTACAAAAGCTTGTGTTGACTCTACTTAATATTAAATGTTGCTTTAGTAATGGGTTGGGTTGCTTAGTTATTGATAAAAATAATATTAATGATGGTGATCAGTGATCAAATTTTAAGGGTGGGTCTTAATTTCAAATGGAAGGGAATTTACTCTTGGAGCCCTTCTAAGATCAAGGGTAATATAAGTAATTTCACTTACATTGACAAGTATAAATTACCTAAACCCTTCACCAAAAAAATGCAAAAAATAAATATTGTTCTTTCAATTTTTTACAATTTTTTATAATTGAGCACCCTTTAATATTTACATGAAAAAATGACTCATATTTTCAGCAAAACTTATTTTGAACGCATTAAGTTGTCATATATGTATCATTAATTTTGTAGTTTAGTAACATAACAACTATTCTATTATATTTTTTAAAAGTTGGAGCACACTTCATTGTACAAAAAAACTACTTAGACTATGTCCTAACCATATTGAGGCATCCAAGTGCAATCCAAGCTTGAGAGATATAAGAATGATAAGGAATGGGCACCTAACATAAAATAATACACAACTCATAAAACATTAAAAATAAATTCCTACATACCAAGCAAGTTAGCAAGGCTAGCATAACGAGGGTTAGGGCATTAAATTTTTTTGTTCAACACTTGTCATACATGTATGGGATGGAGGGGAAATGGAATCAAACCTAAGTCAATTGAATCCTTGCAACTCACTGCATGTCTGAGTCTCAACAATCCACCTTTTAAATTGAACCAAAATACCAAAAAAAGTTTATTAATGGCTAGATTTGAGAAAGTTCTAAGTGTGAGTAATTAATGGCTCGTGGCTCTAAAATTTGTTGTGTTTTGTACCAATCCACGATTCAATGAATCGACAGTCACAGATAGTAATTTAAGTTATTTAATGAAAACATCTAATGCGTATACCTCTATGTCGAAACCGTTTTCCATGCCGATGTAGGCCACTAAACTCTTTATTGTCTTACCAAAAGGCATGATAATGAGGAAGAAGACCTAAAATTATGGACTTCACCTTCAAAGAATGCCTTGCAATCACATTGGTAGGGAGTGATAAGAAGATCACAACAATCCAACGTGTCAAATGTTAGTTGATAGTGTTAATTAAAGACCTATATGGTAAATTTAATATAAGACGTACTTATACTTGTCTCCTACTCTGTGTCTTTACACATTTAATATTTTATAGTTGTCTCTATGCCTTCCAAATTTGTATTATAAGGTGAGGATGTGCATGCATAATAATCCTTAGTTATGACTATGAGATGAGGATTTAAAGGGAAGAGGATGTAAAGACAAATAATTTTTATATGTATTTTGGTGGCGCTAAGGACAAATGTTGTGAGAAACCACAATATTTGGAAGGACGGAGGGAGATTACATCACGATCATGCCACCCATCAAAGTGTAGACTATTCTTAAGCCAACAATTTTTATTTGATTTTATTAATAACCATTGTTTCTCCATATCGTGTGCCCAATAACATTTCTCTATAGCAATGCATAAATTGACCTCTACATAGTTTGTGATCCTAGCTACATGTCATTATTTGTATTTGCATGACATCAAGTGTTGTTTATAGTTCTCATGAGTCCATGATATTCATGCAAGAAATGAAGTCTTATAGAGGAGGACTCATCAAACCGACCTTTTGAATTTCATTTTGACGAAAAAAGAGTGGACATTGGTAGCCAGGTTCACATAGGTAGTAGGCACAAAGTTTTGAGCTCGTTTCAGGCCTAGTAGTAGACTAGTAGTTCTTTTTTGTTATAGTCGTAGTTGTTGACACATTGTCACGCTTTATATTGAATCCCCAAGTGACTCTAGAGTCATTGTCTCTTAGTCATCAATGATTACTGGTCATCTTGCACAACTAAGCAGTGAGTGCATGGCATGAGTGAGTGATTATAATTTATCATATTTCCAATATTTTGAATGATGAGTTGAACTTTATAGCATAGAAATTTTAACATTTTGAGAAATTTATATGGATGGGTAATTTCAAATGTTTTCCTTTTTTGAAATATTAATATAAATTATTTTGTTCTTAATTAGAAAAGTAAAATTCAGATTTTAAATGTTTGGACAATTTTAACTTTACTAGTAACGGGTAGAATCCTTTGGAAGGGCTAGGAAAGATTCAATTTTGAAAGCTAAATTGGTGATGCAACTTTTCAAAAAATTATGATGTAAAGTTGAGTAGAGGAAAGAAGACAAAGCCACAGAGTTAAAGAGAGAATCCAGGCTTATGGACGACTCACGTGAAAAGTTACACATGCAAATGAAATATAATAATAATCCTTACAGTACCAAAGATTTTGTTGGTCGGGTGCTGATTCCTGGCCATTCATTCCCTATGAAGACTCGAACTCGGGACCACCGTTACCCGATTATTAAATAAGGGGACGTTAATTAAATAGCCCACCTTGTAAAAACCGGCTTTCGCCTGTCACTACTGGGAACGCACTGGTTACAGCCAGCGAAATGGTAGCACTCGGCGCGCTCACCTGTGATTCTGCTCCGTTCGCGGCCCACCTGTGAATCTGCTCAGCCCGAGAAAAGCTTACCCATCAAACTTTTAGTCACCAAATCGGCGAAATGGGTAGTCCGTGGATTAACAAGAAAAATTTTACTGTAAGAGTTATTCATTGAATTGTAAAGCATTTAATGTTGTTGTAGTAAGTTTGATGACTATTGAATCTTGAACCAAGCTCTAACTATCATCAAATTTATAAATGCTATGCAACTTGACAAAAAATACATAACACGGTTGCGGAGTATTAAATGCTGCAACAATAGATAATCTTTACCAAATTCTACAATATAGATTCATGAACGGAGAACAATATTAAACATGCAGCAGAGTAATAAATGCTCTTGCTGCAGCATTGTGAACCCTTGGATCTCATTTATTACTCTACTATATGTAAAATATTTTTAGCCGGGCCAGCAGAGTACTTGTGGAGTGGACTGTACAGTACGGTGTATTAATTGAATTAATGAGAAAGTAAATAGGGCGTGTCCTCTATACCCCATTTGCCATTATTAACTCCATTAATCGTCGGGATCTGCTCCGCCGCTTTTCAAGAGCTTCTCTGCCCAGTGCCCAGGCACGCAATATGAGTAGATGCTGTGTGATTGAGGCATTCTCGTTGTGCGTCTCATCGTTCAGCAGATGCGGTGACGAAAGCCGAGGGGGATTTCTGCAGTGTGTGGACAGACTCATGAAGAAAGGAAGAAGAAAATGAGAGTTAAGCATCTCAGTGTTTGAGAATCACTTGCATTTCAATAACTTAGCGGCGGTTCCTCTGGAGCTGGAATTGGCATTTGCCGAGATTTTTACCGAAGGTTTGTTGAATTATCCAGGGAAGCTCCCGCGCCCTCGTCCTCGTACCGGCGCCGCTGCAATGAGACGAACCAGCAGCACAGCTATGCTAGATTTCGCTCTCAACGCAGACGAGAATGAGAATTACAAGCAGCCACCAGAAGACAGCTGCGCTTCTCGTAAAGCAGCGGCGGTGACGAGCCATGTGTATGTTTTTCCTGAGGTTGCCCATTTTCTCCAAGCATGCTTTCTGTGCAAACGCCGTCTCGGCCCCGGTACGGACATTTACATGTACAGGTACCCTTCTTCACTCTGCCTCTTAATGAACCAATCAACTACTCTGTTTAGATCGGCCGGTGAAGTTAGTTAGTATTTTGTATTCCGATCGTGTTTTTGCAGGGGTGACGCTGCGTTCTGCAGCGTGGAATGCCGCCATGAGCAGATTGTGATAGACGAATGGAATGAAAAATGCTCCGCGGAGCTGAGAAAGATGAAGGAATCATCGGCTCCAGATAATCAGCGTAAGAATTCTGCTACTAGTCAGAACGTCCAGGTCGGGGCAGTCGCGGCAGGCTAACCGGATCTTAATATTCACAAGCATAGATCTACCAAGGCCGAAGGGATCAAATCTAGAACTGTAAACTCTTTTTTCTGAATGGAAGTGTGAAGTGATCAAATCCAGAACTCTAAACTTTTTAGACTTGTTTTTTTAAATGCTGAGTTAATGTAAAATCAATGTTTATGGTTTTAATTTGTAGTTATATACATAGTTTTAAAAAATATTTAAAATAGATATGTTATTTTTTATAACATTTTATTAATTTTTATAAACTATATTTATTTAATTTAAAGATTAAGATGAGTATAAAAAACTCTCACTTCTTTTTTAAAATTGTAGTATGCCTTTTTTCAATTTAATTATAGGTTTGTTTAGTTCTAGGATTACACATCTTCCTCTGCTAAACTGTATTATGGGTCTGCTCAATTACAAGCTTGGATCAAATAAGCTATGGGTATTAATGTATTATCATGCAATTAGCAATTTAAATCCAACTGTTATCTAGTATCAAATATGATCTTGCTGTTTTGATAATCTGATTTTTGTTTCCACTGTTGTGTTTAATTGGGTATGTTCGCCCTGACAATGAATTTTCAGTTGTTCAATAATTAGGATCCATCCAAACTAATTGGATATTCATAATTTTTACTCTGTTAGTGTTAAGTGTGCCTTATATTTTGATGAAAAATGTAAGCGGTCATTTAACTATGAAGATTTTGATTTTCAATTTGATTTTTTATTGGAATTCCTTGAATTTAACCTACAAATTTGTAATTTTTATTGTTTGATAAACAATTTTAAGTTTAGAAATGAAATCACATTACATGAAACCCCAACACCTACACTTTGTAGATCTAACAATGTTTTTGCCTGTTTTAAAAAATTATAACCAAAAACTGATCAAAACCAACCAAAAACCGATAAAAACCAACCAAAAACTAAAAAAAATCGCCCCCTGTTTAGACAACTGCAAAATGTAATGGTATGCCAAAATCAAGATAATATGGATTTCCCATGCAATAACTGTTAGTGTTAAGTGTGCCTTATATTTTGATGAAAAATGTAAGGAGTCATTTAACTAGGGAAGATTTTGATTTTCAATTTGATTTTTTATTGGAATTCAGTGAATTTAACCTACAAATTTGTAATTTTTATTGTTTGATAAACAATTTTAAGTTTAGAAATGAAATCACATTACATGAAACCCCAACACTTACACTTTGTAGATCTAAAGGAGTCATTTAACTAGTTTGTAGATCTAACAATGTTTTTGCCTGTTTTAAAAATTTATAACCAAAAACTGATAAAAACCAACCAAAAACTAAAAAAATCGCCCCCTGTTTAGACAACTGCAAAATGTAATGGTATGCTGAAATCAAGATAATATGGATTTGCCATGCAATAAACCTAGGTGTAACCACAGGTTGCCCGAACCATGGGGCACGGGTTAATTTGGGGGGATTTGAACTCATGACCTTCCATTCACAAACAATTCCATTTACCAATCGTTCTGCCCCCCATGGGCAGTGTCTATCTTTCTCTGTTACTTATTGTAAAGATTCCATTTTTTTTAACCTTTTTTTCCCATTATTTTGTTCTCTGAATTTTTGGAATTTCTTATAATAGTTTTCAATATGTTTTTTTTGCAAAGGTATTTAAGGATATTGAATATATTAAGAACAATACAAAATATTGATTAAAAAAATATTCAAATTCTTATCAAAAACTTATTTACAATTAAATAGTTTAAATATCTCCAACTTAAATAGAGTGTATTCTGATGGAAGAAAAAGAGTTAAATTTACTTTAAGATTACGCTGAGTTCAAATCGCTCGGACTCTACATATTCAGTGTGAGTATAAGATGGGATCTTATTGTCTGAATTTGAATTTGAAGCCTGATATGATATATATATATATAAACGCATTTCATCAATAGAGTATCAGCTATCTCATTTTATCCAAATTAATTTAGTGGTTTTTTATAGAAACAGATTCTTTATTCTTAAATGCTTCAAGTTTTGTAATCAACTTTGGAATTTAGTTTCTTTTAAAATTTGACCATTTAAATAAATTCAATTGAATTAAAATTTCCCTTGGCGTAAGTAATAACGCTGGCAATCAAGTTGTGTTTGAACTTGATACTTAAATTATCATTAAATTCTCTTTTTATGGTAATGACATTATTCCTTGGGTTCTTGCAACTTGAGTTATTTGTAGAATATTTGTACTTCAAAACCATTAGCTTGTTAAAAAGATCAAGCTTCAATACAAGTTTTTAACATCATTCATCTGATCTTGTTATGTTTAAATGCATTTTGATTAAGATTTAAATAAGCTTAAATTAAGGAGTGGTTAAAGATAATGGTGCTAATAATAGTTTTATTTATTTATTGAATACTATTTGTTTTATATTTATATTAATTATATTAACGTTTAGATTATATTATAAATGTATAAATATAACAATTTGGTAATTATTTTAATGTTTAGTCCTTGTTTAAGAGTCTCATTTCCACAAAACTAAGATTGGCCTATCAACATTTATCAGCCACTTTACTTATAGTTATGCTAGTTTATCTATTTATCTATCATTTAAACCTACATAGGATACATAACAATGATTTAAAACATAAATTAAAAACATTAAAGAAACATGGATAAAAAGAAATTAATAAAAACCATTTAGAAAAAGGCTTATTAAATATACCATATGAGGGACGGTCACTCAACTTGAATATGGGATGGTTGTAATAATTAAACATAATTCCATGATACTTCAGATACAATGCATCACAAGAAGCTAAAGTTGAAGCATGATATGCCATTCACATTATGGCAAGCATTTTGAGCACAAGAACAAGATTTTAAAATAAACCAAGTATTTTCCTTCTTAAGGTCGAATAGAACAAAGTTGATCTAAGTGGATTTTAATCACCACCATCATCATCATAATACTTTAAATATAAATATTATATAGTTACAATAATTAATGCAAGAAAAGATAAAAAAACAATACTAAATAGTAATATATATATGATATTGTTAATAGATTATTTTGAAACATATAAATTGTTATTACAACTCATGAATTATGATATTGTTAATAGATTATTTTGAAACATGTAAATTGTTATTACACTCATGAATTACACCATAGTTCATTACTAAATCCCTTGAGTTGTGAAAACTTTATGGTATAAAAAAATTATGTAAGTATATTGAAATAGTTAATAAATTATGAATCACTTAATAAAGCAATATGGTGTGGTTATGAAACAAAAAATTAGTTCCTTAATCTATACAAATTATAAAGAAAAAACCTAATACTTAACCTAAATATTAGGTTGAAATTGTATATCCTAAACTATATGCACATCATTGACATCATTGAGCATGGAGTTTGTGACCCTTTAATGATTAATTTTACTATTTACTCTCTTAATTTTATAAGACTTTGTTGGTCTTTGTTTTGTTTTTGTTTTTTCCAATTTATGAATAAGTGTTTTCTGATTTGAATAATCGAACAACATTCTCATGTAACATGATTAAATTAATCAATCCTAAACTTATCTTTAGATTAATCAAACAATATGGTTAAAGGTCGACCTATTAACTATGCTAAAACAATATGGTTAAATAACTGTGCCGATACAAAAGTTATATTCATGAATTTTAGTTATAAGTAGCCACGAAGATTTAGTTCTCGTCATCCACAAAAATTAATGAAGATTTAGTTCTCGACATCCACAAAAATGAATGAAAATGTCAAAAATTTAATGAAAATGTGATATTATGTATCAAAAATTTAATGAAAATGTGATATTATGTATTAAGAAAAATGGAACACTTGTTAAGAAGGTTAAGAATAATTGAAGTATAATATAGGAAATAGTTTACATTGGGTGAATTGGGTGAATGTGTTAGGGGATTGGAAAGTACCATCCTAATTGATAAAAACATAATGGAATTCATTTTAAAAAAATTATATAATTTCTTTAAAATTATATAGGTATAAATCATATAGACATTCTGGTAGTTTTGTGATATTCATGTTAAGTAAATAATATTAATTTATAGAGATTTAGATAATAAACTACTTGTTTTTAAAAATAATTATTTAAAGTAATATAATAATAGTGTAATTTTATTTATATAATATTGTTGGAGTGATAATAAATTATTAAATTTCAATTTTATATACATATTTTTTCTAAATTATGTGTGCAATTTTCATTCTCTATCACTAAAAAATAAGTTTATATTATTTTATATAATTTTTATTTTAATCACTAAACAACAAAAATTCTAAGTCTCAATATTTTCAAAAAATTGAAAAGTAACAAAAGTTTGAACAATGATATAGTATAAGCTTGCAACATGGGATAATTTCTATTGCATTCAAACAAAATAAGTATATAAACTATCAAACTCCATTTCAATTCAGGCTGCTACAAAATATAACTTGTATTGACATTCTTACAAAATAAGCTTAGTATCATTTTCTTGCAAGTGAAAATGCATTAGTGCATTAGCTCAAAAGAAATACTAGATGAGCTACCTACTAAGTGCTGGAGTATTTAAGGACATTTTCACAGCTACTGAAAATACAATGACACCGATGCTTGCATCATAGTATTGATAACTTCCAACCCCACAACATTAAAAAGATCTCACTTCTCCAGCTTTGCATAATGGATTATATGCCAGTTCCTATTGCATACACAATTACAACTTCCATTCGACGTACAAATTCCATTGTTTGAACTGAAGTTTGATAACAATTCTCCAGGCTTCATGCACCAAGGACATTTTCGGGGTTTGACAGTTGTTTTTGAGATAGGATGACCTTTTTTCTATCGTGCCACCAAAACTAACAAAAGGGTGCTTGGATATTTTAGAAAACATCTTAAGAAAAATCTATATACTAATTATTTTAGTATTGCTAGACAAGTTAATGGTGTTTGATGCGTTTTCAATTTTTTTTGTATGGTGTGGAGAATGTTTTCAAATTGTTAGTATAACCATTGATTTTGTCAGTGAAATTGTACTTACCGTATCTTATATGTTCTTGAATTTTTTTTATAGAGATAGCATATACATGCTTCGAAATACTTTGAGAGACACCTCATCGAATGCTTTAATAATGTTGATAATAATCACAATTGAAGGATCTTTAACAAGCATACAGTTGGCCATATGTCAAAATATACAAAACTACAACTGGCAAGTGAAATCCCCGTGCCATTTCTCAAGGTCGACGCCACCTCTATTGAACCAATAGAAAATAAATAAATAAAAATTCTCATAAAATGAACCGGCGTTTCCAATATTCAACAAAAGATATAAAAATATACACATGTATGCACATATTAGTATACCTCCATGGTGACTATATGTCCCCATAGGGAATAAGAACAAAAGGGAAATGGATCATGTTGGATGTCAACTTGGCTTAGAGGATTCCCCACATATGATATAAGAAGAGAGTTAACACCATCTTCCTCACCATTAGTAAATTATTTGTTGTGCATAACCTGTGTATTTTTAGATGGCTTTCTCTAGTTCATATGACCTCAAAGATTCAAACCAACCTATGTACAACCTCAAGGGGATTCAATATGTAGTGTACAACACTACTGAGTGTTAATTTGTAACTCACGACCAATGGGAAATAAAACAAAATGTTGTTTATGCCATCTATAATCATTAAGCTTAACAAAACTAGAAACTAGGTTAGAATAATTTAACAGTCAATTTAGTGGTAATAAGTCTCCAACCTTAGACCAAACCTAATGATGGGTAAGAAATAGTTGTCGACGCTCTTCTAGTGTTAATGGAGAACAAAATTTTGAGTGAACATAATAGAGTTATGGTTGAGAATGATTTCTCTTACCATTAAGGTAGCAATTTAAAATGAATAAAAGTAATATATCAAGCACATATAAGAGATTTTCACTACACAACATTAATCACATAATGGACACATTGACTTTACCCTAGAAATCCAATTTATTTTGACAATATTTGATTACAATGCAACTCATCGTTCTTTGTGCTTCCGCACCTCTTTAGCCAACCAAAATGCCAAAATATCTTTGAATTTAATGTTACAAGAAGATATAGCAAAGCCGGGGGGGTTAATGGGAAGGCTAAGAGAATGAGATTTTAGTTCACATTCCTCTTTCTTATTTTCATTTTATATTTTATTTATTTCTTTGTTTTTTCTCATTTAATTTTCATACTTTAGTGCCTTTTATGCTTTATCTAACCTTCATTAATTATCAAATTACACTTGCAGGTACTGATTCTTACAACTATTTTCTTGTTCATGTCAATTTTGGATCACACTTCCCCATTAAGAAGCTTTTTGGTCTCTAAAATCTTAAAGTACCAATATCCACCAATGTGACCTATGTTTGCTTCTTTGGAACATGTATCTAGCTCTTGCTCCTGGATACAACTTTGACTTTGACTCTAGTCCTAGCTCATGGATTTGGCCACTAGATCTAGTTTTGGATATGGATTTGGCCACTAGATCTAGTTTTGAATATGGATATGCATCTAGTTCCTAGCCTTGCTTGTTCCTATAGTGAATAACTCTAGGATACTCTCATATCTAAGCAATATTTAGATCTAAGCTCTTCATTCAGAATTCACTCCCATCTTGAGTATGCAAGTCTCTTGCAATCTCATTTTTAGACACTGTCCATCTTAGTAGTCAATTAAGTTAAGCTAAATTGTGGTTGACTTATGGTCTTCTTATGTTCACTATTGAATTTTTGCAACACTCATTCGATAGTGATATCCCATTAATTAATTCCATCACACAACCAATCCACAAGAGGATGTTTGGACTTGAGACTTCCCATGTTATGGGATAATAAAACAAGTTCCATACTTGATCCCATGCTGATCAATGCATCGTGTATAAAAAGATTTATGTGATCCACCGTGGATTCCTTGGCAAGACTACTCCCAATCTGGTAGATTAATTCACATGTACATAATACTCCAAATATTAAAAAATAAGCACCTTCTTCTACTAGGATCAATTGCTTCTTTGCATGGAAACAACATTCTGCTATTTGCACATGCTTACCAACACTTTGTTATGCAACAATGTCACTTGAATAAATTTATTGATGTGTAATCATAGTAGATTCTTCTATCCAAAATATTTAATGAATACTACACATGTATGGTTGTAGGTGGCAATCATCAATAAGTTATAGCCTTGAAGGAGGGGGAAAGCCTCAATATTTAGATGGTACTGAGATGAATTGACCTCCTTACACCAATCTCTGATACATCTCCATGAAGGAAACATTCTTCTAGAATATTACATGTAATAATTGGAGTGGGGATACCTCTGTCATTAAAATCAGACTGTTTCTCACTGCAATGGTGATGTGGATCTCATGTGTCATTAGAGGAAATTTGGGGTCTAAAATGGGCCTCCTAAGGAAAAAAATAAAATAATAGTTAAAATAATAAAATAATAGTTAAAATAATAAAATAATACTTATTAATTTTGGAGGAAGAATGAAAAAAACTACTTTTTGTGTTCGTATTTTCGACATACCTCCCTATGTATTTACTCAAATTCTCAGCGGGAGAGCTCTTTGGATGCGGAATTTAATTCCGCATCCAACGAGTACCCACATCATCGTCATGTTTTTTCAGGTATTTCTTGTTTTTGGGGCGGCGGGGTCCGTCAAAAGTATGCAGTGTGGGTACTCGTTGGATGCGGAATTAAATTCCGCATCCAACGAGCTCTCCCGCTTGAAATTTGAGTAAAAAGACATGGAGATATGTCAAAAATACGAACAAAAAAAAGTAGTTTTATTTTATGATAAATATGTCAATTCAACCATTATGGTTGACTCATTTTATTGAAATTTTATTGGTTCTTGAATTCCAACTCACAAAATTTGTTGTTGGCACGTTTTCTTATAAGGCCCATTTTAGACCCCAAATTTCCTCTAATGTGTTGTAACTCTTTAGACAACTTTTGCTCCTTGGTTTAGAAATTCAATGTGTTCTATATCTCCTTTATGCTTCACTTGTCACACTCTTCTCTTGGTTGTGTGGTTCTTGGGGAGAAGCTTTGGATGAAGCTACCAACACTTTGCTTCCCAATGGTCACTCAACTTGCAGTGTTGGAAAAAGTTCTTGGACTTGGTGTATGCAATGCTTGGCATACTCCTTTTCTCCCCGAGCCTATTAATACAATATGGATTTAGGGAAGTGTTCTTACCATTCCTCCTCTAAAAACAATTTGGTTTGTGGCGTGTGTCTTTATTCTCCTAGTAAGATGCCACATGATGGCTCTTCTTTCCACAAAATGAATATACCTTTGATTACCAATAACTAGTAGCACTATGGCCTTTTTTCTTGCAACAATGAAATACAAGGGATGCCTTACATGATGTATACCTTCTTTCTTCTGCTTATTGTTTTGACTGCTCTGTTTGTTGATTATTCTAAGTGTTGGTGTGTTGAAATATTGTAACTTCGAAGAATATTCTATATGTATTTCTTTGTGGTCGCCGATGGTCCTACCGGGAGAACCACTTGTATTACTTTGTACCCCGATGCTCCTAATCAGAAGAACTAATAAGAGTCATGAGGCAGTCCCCTCTAATTGTAAAGGTGGGTCATTAGCACCCCAGTGTGGTTACTTGAGCCTACATGTGTAACTCGAGCCTACATGATTAACTCGAGCCTACATGACAGATGAGTTAACTTAAGTGAACGGATGAATATAAATAGAGGTGTAGTGCTCCTCATTTGGGACACACACTCTCACTTGTGTAGCGCATTAGTGGAGAAGAGAAGTAGTTGGAGAAGGAGGAGGATCAGGCTTTGATCTCCTTGTTGGTTGTATCTTTTATCTTTTTGGGGACATCTATATTGAGGAAGCTTTTGCTGGGTTTTTCCCTTTAGGGGTTTCCCAGGATAAATCTTTGTGTTCCTTTTGTATGGTTGTGCTTGTCTATCTTTCAGTGATCCTGTTTATATGCTTTTGTTATGAAAATGAAATGAAATACTGATGTCTTAGTTAATCATATGAAAAGTTAACATGGTGTAGGTTGAGTCTCTACATTTTACCCAACATCGTGCTTTTGCAATTTGCCACAAGAATGATAGAGTGGGGGTGTGCTTCCCTCTTCCTTTAGTATTTTTATTTCCTCTAATGAGTAGGACAATTATATCTTGTATTTTTCTTTCAAGATTGTGATCTTGATGTCCATGGCCTTTTCATTTCTTCCAAAAAAACCTAGTCCTTCATACTTGAACCTTGGTTCAACTTCAATGTGCCTTAGGCTGCCTTGTCTTCTCTTTCCTAGATCTTGTCCATCTTATCCCATATGGCTTAACAATTTCAAACCAATGACTTTTGTATGCTTTTTAAATTCACCAAAATGTTCTTGAGAAATGTCTTAGGAAGGTGACCTTACCATAGTTGTCTAAGTTGTGGTGTTGGATTTAGTAGTGGAAATGGAAGGTTATTTTTATTCCTTGGTCTCTTTTGCAACTACTTGTAGCTTCACAAATGCTTATTCCTTCATTTCCAACTCTTATTGTAACTAATTTTTCATCTAATTCAACCCATCCTATTGCTAACAATCCATCTGGATTACCATCCCTTCCAATTGCACTAGTTGGACCTTGATCCTGGGGTGTTCCCATGAAGATGTGTAACAATTTTTGGAAAGAGGAGGGCACAAAGGGAATAAAAAAGGATCTTGATCAAGATTTTTTAAAGCCCTCAATCGAGCTTTTAAATGCTCTATCAAGGGATTAATAAAGCACTCGATCAATCCTGCTATTAATGCTCGATCGAGCAATCATTAGAGGAAATTTGTGGTCTAAAATGGGCCTTATAAGAAAAATGAGGTAACAATAAATTCTTGTGAGTTGGAATTTAAGAACCAATAGAATTTCAATAAAATGAGTCAACCATAATGGTTGACTTGACATATTTGTCATAAAAAAACCTACTTTTTTGTTCATATTTTCAACATATATTCGAGTGTTTTTTCTCAAATTTCGATCAGGAGGGCTCGTTGGATGCAGAATTAAATTCCGCATCCTCAAGTACCCACACTTCATACTTTTGAAGGACCTCGCTATCCAAAAAACAAGAAATACCCGAAAAACTGTGATGATGATGTAATCATCACATTTTTTCAGGTATTTCTTATTTTTGGGGTAGCAGGGTCTGTCAAAAGTATACATTGTGGGTACTCGTTGGATGCGGAACATCCAATGAGCCCTCCCGATCAAAATCTGAGTAAAAACACACAGAAATGTGTAGAAAATACGAATAAAAATAGTAGTATTTTCTTTCTTCCCCCAAAATTAATAAATATTATTTTATTGTTTTCCTTAGGAGGCCCATTTTAGGCCTCAAATTTCCTCTAATGGGAGGTCAATGGAGTGTTAGAGTCTAGATTGAGCAATTGTCTCAAGCTTCTGGAAACTATTTAAAAAAACACGGAGTGACCTATTTTCAACACAATTATTGTTGAAAGTGTTGACCAAGGGTTTGTGAGCTTGATAGAGGGTGAACCTATTTGCAACAACCACCACCAAGACACCCCTTGTACTACCACCCTTAAACGCTTAAAATAATAGTTAAATATTTTATTTAATTTTTTTTTTTTAAACTAGTTAGTATATTAAAAAAAATGTAAAACTAATTATTTTCATTAATTGTGTTTTGTAACATAGATTTACATAGTTTTGTTTATTTAATAATTTAATTTAGATTTAATAATTTTTAATGTGCTTTATAATTTATATTTATATTTTTTAATTATGTTTTTATAATACACACACAATACAAAACAAATTATAACTTGAAATTCTAGTATTATAGAATCAAAGTTAAATATACCTAGTTCTCAAAAAATCAAATTCGTGTTAATGTATACATTAAGTGGTGAATGATTCTCTTGGGATGTCATGTGTGTTGGTTTAAGGTGTTTTTTTGGTCTTATATGCATGAAAGATTAACTAAGGGCATAGGACCAATGTTTCTCCATCGACCATGTTGAGGGTTTAGTGATTCATAACTAGTTCTCTAAAACTTGTTTGTCCTAATTGGAGACCATATATCCCCTTGGGAGGTCATACATTTGGTTTTGAGGAATGTTTTCTTGGGCTTGGATTTTTTTTATTCATTTTGTGACAAAAGTATAGGTTTTTACCCCAATCAAGATGAAACATTCCCCCGAGTGTCCTTATCTTACATACGCTTCCTTGCATTGAGCATAAGTATGTTCAACTGCTTGGAACTAGTTTGCTTGCACGCAACATGGGTTTCCTCTTTATTGTACTATAAGCATATTTTATTCCTTTTCAAGCTTCCTAAAATGAAAAAGACCAAAAAAAAAAAAACATAAAACGCTGGACAGGAAATGATATTGTCTATATTGGCAACTGTCATGTCACCTTTAAACATAGCACAATTCATGAATCTATTCATCATGGGTTGGGTTTCTAACATGACCTTAGGAATTGTACTAGTTATTTAGAGTTTTCTCCTCTTATTGGTTAAGATTCCAATCACTATGGAGCATTTGTTGATGCCTCATGTGTCATAGAGTTGTCTCAGATTGCATATTGAGTCTATGTTTCCTAAGTGTCTCCACCTGCTTCATGCTCGGGTTCGAAGTAAGTCTTTAGCTCAAGTCAACCATTCCTAAGTTACGTTGTATCTGCATGTCAGTCATTCTCAGTACATGACAGAGTTGTGGTACTACCTGACACGGCGGGCCTACTTTCATAATTGGTAGGTGACTTTGAACTTAGCATATGGCATCTCATTAATGGTCGTTGACTGAGTGGTTTCCCTTGTTCTCAATGACAATAAATCTATTCACACATAGGGATTTGTGTCATGTTTTGGATTCCATTACACCATATTGGTGGTTTCCTCGCCTTTGTCAATAATTTTCAACATTGGTTGCTATTCAAAAGGTCTCTTTCACATACTACTCGCATTTGGTATGCACGGGATATACACAAGGTCACTGGTTCATGTACATCTTATCCGTCCGAGTTCTTCCAAATTATCGAGCCTTGTTGTGTACCTCGTGTTGGTTGATGGTGGATGCCCTAATGAACTCCTTCTAGCGGATTCCATTCCATCGACTTCAAATCATTTATTCTACAATTGGGATCTAGAGTCCTTTGAGTGCCTTGAGACTTGCAGTCATCAGTGGCAAGTTCTCTCACCATCAACAGACTTGGGAATACATCAATATCCCCTAATCGATGGATTCTTCAAGTGTTCGACCTCAACACCTCTAATTACACTTGTTGAATGCACTTAATACTTTGACACCTATTTTCATCACCAGAAGGATGTCTTGTGTATGTTAATGGTATACATCAATGACCGGTAATCAGATGACGTTTTGATATGTTCGACCTCAACACCTTCATTCACATGATGGGACATGTACCATTGGTAGTTTGTGTAGAAGATCTTGGAGTATGGTGGAATTTCATATATGCTACTACCTTGATCGCAACAGTGGTTATGGGATTTCAACTCTCATACCAAAGCAATGTACCTTGTTATGTACCAGATGTCTTCATTCGGTATGAAGACCATACTCGACTGTGGATTGTGCATGGATGTGATATTTTATGTAATATGTATATTATGCATATCGGTGACCATTGTACTGATATGTATCTGAGACTGCTATATATACTCGAGATCTGCATCTGTATGTAGAGACTTATCATTGTATATTGGTGACGAGTGGCTAGTTATTCCACCTCGATCTTCACTACTCCACTCCTAGGAATATTATAATGTATTTCGTCCATCATGTACCCTTCTGATCTCACATATTAGGGGGCATCTGTTATAGCATGATTTTCCACACCTCATGCATAATGCCTTAATGGCATTTCCTTGTCTCTATGCAAACTTACTATACCCCATTTGCTCACTATAGCCCTGATGCTCTAGTATAACCTTTTAAAAAACATTTTTGAAGACATACGCGGGTCACTAGTTATACAACTCACGTATATGCAACTCGCACCATTGTCATCCTCATACATCAGGTCTTATGCTCAAAAACAAAGAAATTATTTGGAGTTTTCCCCATCAAGTAGCGAATGCCTTGATCCTTGGCCTTCCATATGTTGGTAAACATTTTGATTCGACCCTCCATTTCCCATTGGAGGGCTATATATTGAGCCTTTGTGAAGCATTAGAGGAGGATACACTTAGAGAGTAAAGAGACTATAGCAAAAACTTGCCCCATTATTATATGCTTGAGTTTGCATCTGTTTGTCCTCATTGATAGAGTAATTTTTGCCCATCTCCCAACCTTGATATTGTCTTTATGAGCCTGCCTTACCATGGAGGATTGAAGTGGTGGAGGCCCAGGTAGAGGGACTCAGGTTCTCGGTTCAGACGAGGTGCCGACAGAGGTTGTCACATTGTACCTATGTTTTATATTAATAGAAATATCCAATTTTTGTCCAAATTTCATGTGTGTATATTTGTATCCATGGGTGTAATTGATTTATACATGTTTAAATGGAGCATGCTAGATTGAATGCTAACACTTAATATATTATGCTTGTATATCTATTTGTTGTTGAGGGCAAATTGTAGGGACAATATTTTGATCGAGAGCTCAAGGGTGGTTATCTTCGAACATCCAGTTGAGGTACGGTTCTTATCCCTCAGTGGTCAGTTTCTTTAATTTATCTAGTACGCTTGAGAATGGATTTGATTTCTGGTGTCATACTGTCTGTTGTGGTCCACCCCAATCCATAAGATTTTTTTTTTTGTAACACGTGACCTTCGCCAACCACCCTATGTAATTGTCTTAATTTAACTTTATTATAATCCGCTTATGAACAAATTAAAAATCATTTGGTTAATGAATTTGCAAATGGGTTCAACTTCCCTTAAAAAGATATGGTTAATCACTTGCAAATGGTCCATTTTGCTTTCAACTATTTTATATTTGGGAAAAAATAAATGGCAAATATTTGTTTATAATCTAAGTATGATTATATATTATATTACTTCGTAAAATAATTGTACATATCAAAATGTGGTCTCTCTATGTTAATAGAGAAACCTCGCCATTAAACATTCTTGATTTTCCTATGTGATTGGGAAACCTTGCCATTTTTCATCCCATAATTGTACATATCAAAATGTGGCTCACCTATGTCATTAAAGAAACCTTGTGATTAATCATTCCTAGTCTATCACGTTGTAGCTTACATAGGGTTTTAGTGCATTGGTTTGTGAAATTATTTTCATGATTGAGGTCGTAATTTCCATCCCCACCGAGAGAATAGGCTAACTCCTCGTGTCCATTCCCTTATTCCCTTCAGGGTTGGAATTTCAAATGACGGAGACCTGCAAACAAAAATCTGAAATGTTTTCTGTATTCTAAGCCAGATTTTGACGGTCTCGGCAAAATCTTAGTTGCATTTGACGGGTAAATTGACCCATGACGGGCATTTACCCGTCAAATTCTATCCCTGGTTCCATTACAGTACCAAAAATTTTGTTGGTCGGGTGGTGATTCGTGGCCATTCATTGAATCATTACCTATGAAGACTCGAACTCGGGACCACTGTTTCTCGATTAAATAAGGGGACGGTTAAATAGCCCACCTTGTAAAAACCAGATTTCAGTTGTCACTACTGGGAATGCACTGGTTACAGACCGAAATGGTAGGATGGTATCACTCGGCGTGCTCACGAGTCACCAGTGAAATGTTATTTTGCTCTGCCCGGCGCCCGCGACCCACCTGTGAATCTGCTCCGCCCGAGAAAAGCTGACCCCATCAAAGTTTTTGTCACGAAATCAGCAGTCGGTGGACTAACGAGAAATTATACAATATAGATTCAGGAACGACCTTCTCAGACTGCAGCAGAGTACAAAGTGTAAAGTGGACTGTACAGTATAGTGTATTAATTGAATTAATGAGAAAGTAAATAGGGCTTGTCCTCTATACCCGATTTGCGATTATTGACTCCATTAATCGGGATCTGCTCCGCCACTTTTCAAGCTCTTCTGTGTGTAGTAGCGCAATATGACTAGATGTTATGTGAGTGGGAGTGGGATATGGGAAAACCAAAACGCCCCGTTTAATATTGTTCTCCTTTTTCTCCCACCAGTGTTTTGCAAAACTGCTTCCTCCTAGGCTCCTACCACCTGCTGTCACTGTCAAAGTTGTCTTCTACGTCACCTGACATCTCGATGTCTTCATCAAATTAAATCCACCCTGCAGAGATCTGTTGTCCTCGCCCGAGGTGGATCCATCAGGTAGAGCCCTAGGATCCATTATGATGGTTTTAAAATCCCGTATGATCCTTCCCATCTCCCCTGAGTCCCGAGCTCGTTCAAACCAAATTTGGGAGGGAATTGTAGTGCATTGCCCTTTTTCCCCTGCAACATATCGATAAGATATGGTCCACAGTATGGAGCTGATATCGTTGCAGTGACCAGTGAAGAATCAACCAAATTGGTGAGTTGAAGTGCCAATGAACATTCCTGCAATGGTGTAGGAATTTGATTAAAATTTCCATTCAACAATGCATCGAGAAGGAAATCTGCTAGGTTAAGCGAATTTGGGTCCGACCATATTGTGCTTGTGTTGCACAACTTATCATCTATAATGAATGACTTAAGGATTCTGTCACTAAAAACACTTTTGTAGTACAGGGCACTTCAAAGAAACTCATACAAAGGACCCGACATAATAGATTAGGTGGAGGTTACATAAAATAAGGAAGCGACTTTTTCTGTCACTTACGTATCCATGATTATGACTTCAGCAACACCCGCCAAGTAAACAGTAATATTGTACAGTTTTGTTCACTCTAACATAGCTAGGGTATGATCAGACTTTCACATACAAAACACCATACAATGCTTTTCATTCACGTTTTGGTTACGATAACTCGTATATGAGAAAGGGATTGTATAAATTCCATCCCTGTACCAGAAATTAACGACTAAAATTAAGCATTCCAAGGATTAAATTCCCCAGAAATCGAGTTTATAAAATTGCATTGAGGATTAAGGCCAGTTAGTAATTGTTGTTATATGTATGGAACCTGCATATTTTTTAATCAGAATCTCATATCCCACTCCGTATATGAAACGTTGTGAAAAAACGAGAAATCAAAATCCTAGAGAGAAAACTTGGCAAATCTCTACAGAACGTGAAGATGAGTACATGTTGGGACAGACTTGCAGAGATTTACAAGACGTGAAGATGAGTACATGTTGGGACAGACTTGGGAAAGCTCTACTGCAATTGGTCAAACAAGAGTGGGAGAGGGCATATGTGATGAAACACTGAATACGAAATTCATTTTATGGATTTTTTTATGCATTTTCCAATTTGTATACAAGGAGTAGATGGAAGTTGGTTTTGAAATAAAGTTACATGATGTTCTAATCTCAAGACTATTTTAGATGGACATTAAGACTATTCTAGATGGACATTGATTTTAAAAGAGAATTATGATGTTCAATAATTGTTTGGAGAGTTAATTAATCTCGTAGCAAATGAATGATCTTTCCAATCATAAATTCAATAAGAATATGGAAAAAAATTAGACATCAACAAAGTTTTACCATTATTCAAGATCCATGCATGGTGGGAAAACCTGAGACAATACCCTTAGAGGTTTTTCCCAATTCTAAACTGTGAAAAATTCATTCAAAGATATGTATCAATGGGAAACCTAACTTTCTTTATCACCAAATTCAGGACACTAAAGAAAAGTTTGATACAAGATTAGATGACTTCATCATTGAGCAAACATAATGATCTCAGAAATAACAACATTGTTAAATTTGAGAACCATAGATCTGGAGGACAATATGAGAGGTATTGGAAAGGGATTATGCACTGGAATAATTAAGATCAATGTACAATGATCAAAGAATTCATGACACAAATTTCAGATTAATAGGACAAAAGTTTCTTCAATAATCACAACATTAATATTAATTAATTAATTAGTAATACAATGGTAGTACAATAAACATAATTTAAATGATAAATATAGGATTCGAATCTACCAACTCTAGATGATTGTTTAGCTAACTCAATGTGGAAAAATCACAGCTGGAGCTCACTAGTCTAACTTTGGATGATTAGGTGGACAAAAGGTGCCACATTGCCAGAAATGCATGTAAAATTGGTGCTAGGCTAATTGATTGTGATCTAAGTGATAGTAAGTGGAACATAACTCAGCATAACTGCTTACCTACCAAGGTCTATTGAACAAGACTGCTAGTGGTGGCACTGAGAGTGGGCTCCTAAAATGCAGGGATTGGTCGTGAGGGTGCATAAAATCAAGCATGCACGTGATATTCTTATGCTCAGCTTTATTCTACATGTAACAAGTTCGAAAATTTATAGTATTTTGGTCTTAAAAGTCCAATGAAGTTTATAACATTTTGGATTTTTTAAGATTAAAAAAAAAATTATAATATATATATATATTTTATATTGATTAAAATTTTAGAGTTGATTCATAAAAATGATTAATAAATTTAATTAATTAAAAATAATTTTAAATTATATTTTAAACTAAAAATAATTTTAATTACTCATTAATTAATAAAACAAATTAATTAAAAATAATATTAATTACCTATTAATTAATAAAACAAATCAATTAAAAATAATTTTAAGTTATACTTTCAACTAAGAACAATTTTAATTAATCATTAATATTTTCCATTTAATTATCAAATTTAAATAAATCCAATTTATAATAAATCAAAGACTCATTTAATTTCCATTAAATTTATAATAAAATAAAATAGAAAGTGAACTATGAAAAGTCTTAACATTAAAACTTATACCATTCAAATAATATTATTTAATTAGTATGATTAAGATTTTTAAATATAAAATTGACTGAATTTTAAGATTAACATATGATTTAAAATATAAATATTCATACATAAAGTTTATAATGTCATTTAGGGTAATTATTTTCTTTAGTTTATTTTAAATTAAAAAATAAAAATTGAATTCAAAAGTTATTATAGAATTTTAAAATATAAAATTTTGAATAAAAGTTATTATAGAATTTTAAAATATAAAATTTTGAATAAAAGTTATTATGGAATTTTAAAATATAAAATTTTGAATAAAAATTATTATAGAATTTTAAAATATAAAATTTTGAATAAAAGTTATTATAAACAAAAAATAATGTTATTGAAGGTAGTTATTTTTCTAATTTACTTTAAAATAAAAGAAGTTATTTTAATTTATTTTATTTATAAATATAATATAAAAAAAATACTTAAGAAAAAATTAATATCATAAAATATAATAATTAAAGTAAATTATAAAATATTTTAATAAAATTTAATATAAATTTATTACATGTAAAAAAAAATTAAAAATAAGATAAATATGCTAAATGTTTATATTTGAAAAAAATCAATATTGGTTTGAAACATTTTAATTTATATAAATCAATTATAAAAATAGTGTTTACAAATTAGTTAAAATATTAGTTATTAAATTTTAACAAATACAAATATACTTTTAAAATTTTATGATCCAATTTTATCATGATACATATGATTTGATTGTTTACATGTTAATTTCAAATTATAAGGTTTAGTAATAAAATATATTTTCTTATTTTGAAATTATTGTTATTTGCATAGTATATATAATTAAGTTAAAATAAAATTAATTTGTTATATATATTAATTTTGATTGAATTATTATAAGGAAAATTTAATACATTTATTTAAAAAAGAAATTAATAGAAATATTAATTTATTAATTAAAAAAAGTAAAAAAATTTATTATTTAAATTAATTATAAAGATATTTGAAAAAAATATGTTTATTATCTAAATCAATTATACTCAAATTATTTTTTGAAAAACTATTTTAAAATAAAAATATTTAAAGCATACACATAAATGAAAATATTTAAATCAAATTTTTTAATAAAACTTAGAAATTACTTATATAATATTAAACTTTTCTAAATAAATAATATTTATTAATAATAAATAATATTATTTTCTAAATAAACAAAACTTTGAATAATTAATTTTTATTTAATAATTATTATGTATTCAAACTATGTATTGAATATGTTTGGTAATACATAGAACATAAAAATAAGTGAAAATATGGGCATTGATTCATAACATTTTTTATTTGAAATTTTTTTTATAGTTTTGTAATAATCATAATCTATAATTCTTAATTATAAGATAATATTATTTTTTATTTTCCTAAAATACCTATATAATTATAAGTATGATATTTGTATATTATTTAAAGATTTATTTTAAACTTAATTTTTAATAAAATCAATTTGAAAGTAAATTTAAATTATATATTATTATTGTACAATTTAAATGTTATTTATAATAATTATTTATAATTTTTTTTTAAATTTAAAAAGTTATTATTAACTTATTATTAATTTATATATAAGTTAAAAAAATCTCAAAGTAAAAATGTAACATCTTTACAATTTATGTCTTTTATTAATTTATATTTTTTAAATATAAAAACAAAATAAATAATAATTTTTTTTTTAATTATAATCAATATAGATTAAATTTAATTTTAAAATAATTAAAAATAAAACAATTATAAAATAGAATTTTAAATTTATTAAATATTAAAAAATAAAATTATAAATTAAAATGGATTTATGAGTAGTAAAAACAATTTAAAAACTCAACACCTATGAAATAATAATATTTAATGGATTCTCATTTTTTCACACTTTACCCTCTCTTTCTATGCCTTATAGTATTTGGAGAGTGAGACCTCTTAAAAAATTTATTAATTTAATTTTAAATTTATTAAATATTAAAAAGAAAAATAAAATAATTATAAAATGGAATTTTAAATTTATTAAATATTTTAAAATTAAAATTATAAATTAAAATGAATTTACCGGTTGTAATGTAAGATCGCAAAAAATTTATAAAATTCATTGAAATTTATAAAAAATCACCAGCTCTGAAATAATAAAATTTAGTGTAAGATCAGTTTAAAGGAAAAATATTTTAAAAAATCAACGCCTTGAAATAATAATATTTAATATAATATCAATTTTTCACACTTTACCCTCTATATTTCTCTACCTTATAGTATTTAGAGAGTGAGACCTCTTAACATTTATTAGTTATCTGCTATTTTGGATTCTATGTTCTCTCTTCCATTCAAGTTGGATTCTATGTTCTCTCTTCCATTCAAGTTGATAATTCTTTTGGATTCTATGCTCTCTTCCATTCAAGTTGGTTATATCGTATTAGAATTCTTTGAAACAATAAAAATATGACGTGATAATTCTTTTAATTTAAGGATTTCATAGTGTTGCCGCTTAATTAAAAAAAACAAGGTTTCTTCTATCGCGGCATACCATGAAATCTAGACCTTAACCGATTTGGCATAATAATTCATTCACAGGTGACATGAATTTTTATTTTATTCAAAATTTTGTCAAATTGATCTATCAATTTTTTTACAACTTGTCTTACAGATTTAGCATTTTTTAAAACACACCTATATCTATCATCGATATGATCTGAATTTGAAAAAAACAAAACAAAGCAAAATTTGAGTTGCTCCAAATAAATAAATTAAAATCAATCCGGCGTCAAGTTTCAACCAAGGTAACGTGGTGAGTTTAAAATAGGATAGGTAACGTGGTGAGTTTCAAAACGGTTCACGTCATTTATTCCAGGTGTGGGATTCAAGGGGAAGAATGGATTCCCTCAACAAAATTAAAACAGATAATTATATACATGAAGAATGAATAATCCCGTTACTCTCTCCAAGATATTCTAACACTGACCCCTTAATTGTATAACACATATAGGAAAACAAACAAACTGTACCTACCTCAAGCCATCAAGGGCCATTTCCTGGAATTTGGTATTGTCACACTGCCGCTGCAAGATTCGAATGCCTGACTTGTTTCCGAGGAACCGATCTGAAAGAACAAACATCAAAATTACGAGAGGAAATCATCTGAAAGATGAGAGATCAAAATTAGAGAGCCAAACAAGATCAGATAAGCAAAAATATCATCATTTAAACCTGCATCTAAAGATCATGATTGTCTACCTCTTCCTGTCTCACTTTCCTCTTATGATCGCTGCTCTTGCACGGATCCTTCCTTCTGTGAAAATGGATGGACAATCCAAATAAAACAAGATTCATCTGAAATTTTCTTCTGGAATGGAAAAAAGAAACAAATTAGGGTTCTAATCTATTATCAATGATCATCGACGTAGCACAAATATACAATTCACAACCGATAAAAATACAGATCTCCCTTCTCACTCAATTGAAATTGAATTGAAAGTTGACAAGAGACTCACCTCCTGCAGCCATCGCTAGGCCTCTGCTTTTCTTCTTCCAAAGATTCCCTGGTGGAGAGGTCTGTCTGTCCGGTTATGGTCGTCTCTCTCAGACTCGTCATTTAACAACAAATGCAGACTGAATGTCCCAATTCAAACAAAAACACAGAAAGGAAAACAATGCAGACTGGATGATCCAAACGAAAACACAAAAAGACAACAGAAACTACACATACACGAACAACACATCACAGAGCAACAAACAAGGAAGAGCGCTCCACAACACATCAATGCCTCGCCTGAGAGAGAGAGATCAGAATACCAGAGAAACCAGATGAAGTAGTTCCTATATAGATGATGGATTAGCTTTTGTGAACGGTCAGATTCTCTCCACCGTCCGATCCACTGACCGATCAAGATCGATCACCGCCGTTGATAAGCCATCTCGCATAATTCAAATTTATCCCTTCTACAACACTACCTCCCCTCCACGTTCACGGGCATCCACAACTCCAAACAAAATCTCTGATCTCCAACGGACTCCTTCAAAATTCAAAAATCGGCAAACTTCAATTTAGACCTTCTCCAATCATTTGGCTCGGTGCCATGAGGTCACGAGGTCGAATCGTGGCAACTGATGCTCTCCTAAAAAAGAAACCTTGTGCTTTTAAAATTGCGATCATGACTGATGAGATTCTTACCGGGGAATGCTCCGATTTTGAATTAGGGTAATTAAACCATTAATGGAAATTATTAGTTTTAATTTAATTGTTGATTTAAATTTTTAATATTGCGATAATGATAGCTTAGATTCTTACGGGAAATGCTCCGATTTAGAATTAGGTTAATTAACTAATTAATTAAATTCTCGAGGATATTATAATATTATAGGGAGCTCAAATGTTCCTTGTTCTTTGTTATGCGATTAAGAGATTTTCTTTGGAGTTGAGGAAACAATTTAACGATTTAAGACATAAAAGGATATATTTAGAGATTATAATTAGTGATAGTTATGGTTGACCACTTATGGTCGGTTTTGTCATATGACCTAAGATGATTGAAGCTTTTAGTTTGGATTTTTATTACATGAAGAATTTGAAACCAAATTCTTCAATTGGTAAAAATCCAAAAGATCATGGAATAATCATAAGAAACATTAATATTAAAATATTGTAATCTTAATTGTTATATTCTTAGTCTTACTTTTGATTACATATTTAATATTTAACAAGTTGTCGAGTGAGCTTTGGTCAAGTGGTAAACTCATGGGAGTTTTCCATCATTGGCCCAGTCGTTCCATTCTCAAAAGTGAGGGTGCTAGCATATAAGATTGGGAGCTTTCCATCATTGGCCCACGTTCCATTCTCAGAAGTGAGGGTGCTAGCATCTAATATTGGGATTCCAACATCATCATCATGTACAAAAACAACATGGTCCTTAACTTGTTGGTAGTTAGTAAGGGCACAAACCTCCACTCATGTTAGATGCTTCTACATCAACTCATTGGTGGTCACTAAGAGCATAGACTTCCACTTTTGCTAGATGTTTTTCCATCCCGTGCCATTAAAATACAACCTCTTAACTAATTAAAAGTAGTCACAGTTTTCGGTCATACTCTAGAATGAAAAGACAATTTCCCATCTAATGATCGAGGATCCTATTAAAAAGGGATCACGGGGTATCGAAAAAGCTCTAACCTTTAAATTCATTCATGAACCCTTGTACAATTTTGATACTATATTATGACTCTCTAATTATTACAATCATCATGATTGAAATTATTAACCTATGAAATAAGTTTAAACCCCATATGTTATACTTGATTAATATAATTTTAGGGGTAAATTTATATGATATGTTTGTGTATTTTAAGAATTCCATGTATGGTAATTAGTTTCTCTTTGCATCCTCCCAAATGAAAAATGTTTTGTTGTGTTAAATTCAACTTCCACTTCTTTTCATTTTAAGGAACATGACCTTCAAGCTAAACCAGATTCTACAAAAACTAAATCCTTTTTCAATATGAAGCTCATGGTTGTGGTAATAGTATACCCATTAATACCTTAACATGTCACTTGTAGAAATTGAACCTAGGTGGGGAGGATAATGTTCATCCTCCCAACTGCCAGGCTAGACCCAATGGACGTAAATTGTGTACATTTATCTCAAGTTGGAATAATTTTTTTATAATTAAGAGGGATAAAAAAATGAGATGCAAATATTTTAGTACTTAACAAATCCTAAGTTGTGTGTTTGCGTTTGTTTAAAGAGACATATTAAGGTAGGTTTTTGGAAAGGGACGATGCAAATGTCAATGACAATGGCCATGGAGATGGAGAGGAAGAATTTCATTAATGTCAATGCCATGAGTATCAATGGCATTTTGATTCTTGATTTTGGCTCTCAATATTCCCATTTAATTACTTGTTGAATTGATATGTTGAAGTATGTTTTATGTGCCTCTTGTCCACTTTGAATTTGTTGGAAATGGTATCATATGTAATCTCTTACTCATAATCTTGATAGGTGAGTGTTTTGATGTTCACAAGGAGGGTGACCTCTCCGTGCCCAACAAATTCCTCGACTATATGTTAGATAAGGAGGTTTTGTTTCTAGGAATTTTCTATGGCCTACAACTCATAGTCAATATGACATGGGGGGGTGGGTGGGGGGGGTATGGCCAACCCTAAAAATTGTGAAAAGTATGGGCGAATGAAGGTCAATGTCCATGAGGAGTCAAATATCTTTACAAACATTTTCATTGGAGATAGGTAGAGTGTGCATATGAGCGATGGGGACAAGGTCACGAGGTTACTTAATGGGTTCCTAGTCACAAACACTAATCTACAAAATTCCATAGCCAAACTTAAAAGTACCAACAAGAGATTATATAGACTTTAGTACCATTTGTATTTGTTGATAAGGATATTTTTTCCTTCAAACCATTTGAAAAAAATCCTTCCTTTGTTTACATTCATATTAATAGAACATATGAGAAAAGTATTGTCGATGGGGAAACATATAAAAACTTGGTGAGGTCTACTGACGGGAATACCATCACTTTACATGTTAAATCATCTAATAATTCTATTGAATCCATAAAGTAAAATATGAAGATAAAAGTGGGGATTCATGTAGTTCAACCACGAATTCTTTGTGTTGGTAAACAATCAAGAAAGACATGCATTTGCTTTCTAAATATATCTTATGTAAAGATTTAATGAATTTATTGGTCTTATGATTTCAAGGAGGCATGGGGTAAAGGTATACCCTCCTCCTCAAGGATATGTTGCTTCAAACACAGGACCAACATCAAACCCTCCCTAGTTGCTTTGACCCATCCACTTAATGCTTATATTTTTTAGAAATAAAGTTCCAATGTTGAAAGTATCAGAACATTAATTCTTTGATCTACTCTCATACAAAGATTCTAATGTGACAATATATTGATTTAATTGATTATGTTCTTATATCCTTGAGTTGTATCAATGCATTTACTCTATTTGGGAAGCGAACTACAAAGTATATATATGCTCAAAAGTTCTCTTCGTTGTTCATTTTTTAAACATTGCTAACTATGAGAAAGTTTTAAAGTAGGGGGGCTAGTTTTTACCTAGAACATTACCCCATTATTCCAAAAACTCAACCCGACTACAATGAATTCCACTTGGATGCTAGTTTGAGTTCGCCTCCGAAGTTTTCTTTCCAAAGAAAAAAAATAATATTTTCTATTCCAGTGTAGAAGAAAAAATACATTCTTAAGGTGCTCAAGGAACTATACCAATGCCAAGGAGGCTAGTGTTGTCCACAATCATCCAAAAATTTATACAAAAAGGAAAATCCCTTTTAACTATGTTCATTGGTTTGCAGATGTCCTTAATATGATAAATTACATAAGCAACCTTAGGTCACTATAATATTTACTAGGGACCTTAAATAACCAACAACAACACAAATGTAAATCAACCTTTTAAAATTTCTAGGTAGATAGAATATTCATAGAGACCTATTGTTTCAACATTTTTTCAATGACAACCTTCCCCACAAGGAAACACAATGCTAGTTTGAATTCGCTTCCCAAATTTTCCAATACACTTGTGGCCCATTTTAAAAACATTTGAAAGTTTTGGGCATGGTCTGGGCTGATTTATGAAAATAGATCAACTCAAACTTGGCCTCCTGACATATCATTAAATCTTTATTCAACTTGACATTGGTCGAGGTTTTACTAGACAAGATAATCCTAGAAATAGAAAATTTTCAATGGACTCAATTTTATATAATGAAAATACATGTTTCCAATAAAATAATGGTAAAAAATAGGACATCTTTGGGACTCCCGCCCCCAAGTGCAAGCTTACCCAAAAGGGAAAAGGGGACCCAAATCAAAACCAAAGGATTTGTACTCACCAAAACAATAGTATTTATATTATGTAAATGAGCAACATACATAAAATAAATAAGCACCATATTTAGAGGAGGATATCAATGCTTATCGAGAAGATTTGATTAAGGAATCAACTCTTAGCCTAAGCCGATAGAAAATAAGACAAGT